>OZ035883.1:115360966-115486263 GCA_964034835.1 Muscina levida | reverse complement strand
GACACAATTGGTGCATTCATGAAGTCGATTAACTAATTTCCCTATACAAACACTTTACAGTAATTTTGAAATTTTGAAAATTTAAATACATACATACATAGTATGTCAATGTTTATTTTGTCAATATTTAAATTTTCAAATGGCACCGACAAATGGTTTATTCATGTATATATACAATTTAAAATGATTTTGTTTGAAGCTTAGTGGATGCTGCAGCTTTCAACCGAAGTTCTTGAGGTGTGGCCAACCCATTCCACCCCATTAACAATAATTCAATATCTGGCGTACTGTTACAATTCTTTTCATTGCAATAGTTTAAACGTCAGTGGCGGGTTGCAAGCCCAGCGCACCACGTCGCAGTTTTCTCTTCCTGCCAGGATTTTATTACAGCCGCCCGTTCTAGGTCATACGCTGACCAGGGTACCGCTCACTCTGACCCGACGTGCCTGGGTTTTAAGTTCCGCCCCTCACAGTTAGCCGAGCTCTGACGGGTGTCAAAGCCACGTTTCCAAGCATCACCACGTCGAAGTACTCCGTCCGCAGTAGTACCACGAATACGGAGCTCTGTGGGTAAACTTAAAGTGCAATTGGCAAGGATCACTCTGGGTTTGCCAAGTTAAACCGATCAGAAGTTTACCTTGCATCACACTCCCGACGCCCGACTATAATAAGTAGTGACTTTAAATCATTAGTGGATGCAATATGATCAAGTCGAAAACTGGCGGGAAAAGATTGTTAGGCGTGGCCCGCCCACAGAACCTAATTTGTTAAAGTGCGGCATCTGAGGTACTAGATTAGTAGGAATGGCCCTGCCTATAGATCCTTATTTGTAAAAGTGCGATATCTGAAGTACTAGATCATTAGGTGTGACCCAGTCTATTGGACGTAAAGTTATGAATTGTCATGCAATTTGGTCTGTATTCAATTGAGATCAATATACGTATTCTAAAGAAAAGCATTGGGATTTGAAATAGGGTGTGGAAAAAATACCAATAACACTGTGCAACAACCAAAATCGGAATGGGATGAAACCAAATGCAAATGATACTTGACATTATGTATAACAAATCCCTCAAGGGATTTCTTAAGTTTAGTGCGAGATTTTTTTTTACACGCATTTGAAGTTGGTGATTTTTGCACGCTGGCTAACAAGAAAAATTTATTAAAAAATTCATAAAGTAATGCTATTTATCCCGGAAAGTTGTGGTATTTTACTGTTTGTGGGGTCGAGGAATCCATTTTTGACATTTATTTTTCTTTTTAATCGCCGCTAGAGGGCGCTTTCGTACATTTTTTTGGTTTAGATCGAATTTTTTGTGTTTCCACACAATTACAGCCGTAGATTACGAGCTATCGAGCTGAAATTTGGTATGCGAGCTTCTATCCACCAAGCGGAGATTGGGTTCTTAGATGGGCATAATCGGACATAACCTACTCCCACCTCCCATACAAATGTACCTTTTTTGAGGTCTGTCCCTGCGATCACAGTCGTAGATTAAGAGCTATCGAGCTGAAATTTGGTATGCAAGCTTCTATCCCCTAAGGGGAGATTAAGTTCTAAAATGGGCATGATCGAACAAAAACTTCTCCCACCTCCCATACAAAATAACCCTTTTTGGGGATGTCCGTTTATTTTTCCTCGCTATTACAACCGTAGATTTAGAGCTATCGATCTGAAATTTGGTATGCAAGCTTCTAACCTCTTAGAGAATGTTAAGTTCTAAGATGAGCATGACCGGACAAAAATTTCTCCTACCTCCAATGCAAACTTCCCATATTTTGGGGTTAGAGGAGTTTTTGTCTGATCTTGCTCTTCTTAGAACTTAACTTTCCCTAAGAGGTTAGAAGTTTGCGTACCAAGTTTCAGCTCGAAAGCTCTTAATCTAAGGCTGTAATTGAGAAGACAAACAGACGAACACCCCCAAATAGGGAAATTTTGTATGGGAGGTGGGAGAAGTTTTTGTTCGATCATGCCCATTTTAGAACTTAATCTCCCCTTAGGGGATAGAAGCTTGCATACCAAATTTCAGCTCGATAGCTCTTAATCTACGACTGTGATCGCAGGGACAGACCTCAAAAAAGGTACAATTTGTATGGGAGGTGGGAGTAAGTTTTGTCCGATTACGCCCATCTAAGAACCCAATCTCCGCTTGGTGGATAGAAGCTCGCATACCAAATTTCAGCTCGATAGCTCGTAATCTACGGCTGTAATTGTGTGGAAACACAAAAAATTCGATCTAAACCAAAAAAATGTACGAAAGCGCCCTCTAGCGGCGATTAAAAAGAAAAATAAATGTCAAAAATGGATTCCTCGACCCCACAAACAGTAAAATACCACAACTTTCCGGGATAAATAGCATTACTTTATGAATTTTTTAATGAATTTTTATTGTTAGCCAGCGTTCAAAAATCAACAACTTCAAATGCGTGTAAAAAAAAATCTCGCACTAAACTTAAGAAATCCCTTGAGGGTTTTGTTATACATAATGTCAAGTATCATTTGCATTTGGTTTCATCCCATTCCGATTCCAAAAGTTCTATTTTGTGTCACAGTGTAATTTAAGATCAGTGGTGTATGCGACCGAGATCTACGGCAGAAAATAAATCGAATACTCATGAATTGAAATATTTCTCAAATCTGCATCAATTACAACTAGAGCGATGAACATTAAACAACAGTATAATATTAGAAATTACGAATGAGTGTGGAGGATTTTATTACCTTGATGTACCCATGGGTTTTGATATTGTTGATTTTGGAAAATGTTTGATCACAAAACGAATTGCGTTGGCTACTGTATCCTTCTGTATTGCGCAAACTTTTTTGACGTTGCAGAATGGCGCAATAAATTACAAGTTTCTGAGAACCGCACATGTAATATCAAGATAAAAAATGTTGCAAACATATCAAATCATAATGAGGGATGAGTGTACACACAAAAAATCGCTGAAACCCCTTGATGACGCATTATAGGAGTTAAGAAGCAATACAGGATTGAATTATCCTTTTTAAATTAATTTAACCAGAAAATATAAGGGAACTGATGTATAGCTACTATGTATTCCTGTGATAGCCACGGATTTGCCGTTTGATTCAACTGATTACAGTTGCCAGTTCGGTTAGAATTTGCGATGACAATCAGTAAAGCTGAAGGACAGTCTATTCAAGTTTGCGGCTTGAATTTGAAAATCCATGTTTTTTCCATGAACAGCTTTATGTTGCATGTTCACGTGTAGTAGGACCCACTGATTAACATATGTACACTCCTTCGGTTCTCCCATACACGTTTTGCTAACAAAAGCATTGCAATATATTTATGTCATTAAAACCAGTAAGAAGGTTTCAGTCGGGTGACCCGACTTACATATACCATCACCCTCAGTAAAATAAAAAAAATTGCTATTATATTGATATTATTACACTATTTCTAAAGTGGGTGGAGTGGTAAATTTGTATGGGAGGTACTATAAGGGGCGTGTCTAGACTTCTAGGTTTATCCTCCAAAACTTTATCCCGTTATAGGTTTACTAAATACAGAGTTTGGGTACGATAGCGTTGGATGTATTGATATTATTACTCCATCTCTGAAGTGGGCGAAAAGGTACATTAGTATGGGAGGTCCCATAAGGGGCGCTGCTAGACTTTCAATTTTTTTTCCAAAACTTTATCCTGTTATAACTTAATAAAATACAGAATTGGGGCACGATCGTGTCGAGAATATTGATATTATTACTCCATCAGTGGGCGGCGTGGTACATTTGTATGGGAGGTACCAGAAGGGGCGTGTCTAGACATCCAGATCTTTTCTCCAAAACTTTATCCTGCTTGAGCTTTACTAAATACAGAATTTGGTCACGATCGCGGTAGTTCTAATAATAATATTAATTGATTTCTAAAGTGGGCGGTACCAGATGTGTATGGGAGCTACCAGATGGGGCGTTGGTTTTTTCTCAAAAACTGTACCCTGCTATAGCTTTACTAAATTAAGAATTTGGGTACGAACGCGATGGATTTATTGATATTATTACTCGATTTCTAAAGTGGGCGGAATGATGTATTTGTATGGGAGGTACCAGAAGGGGCGGAGCCATGTAGCCCATTTGCAATACCGTAAGTAGTTTTGGGGAAATATTAACTCGTGCAAAATTTCAAGACATTTGGTTGCGTCTTTCGAAAGTTATCGTGTGAACCAGCCGGACGGCCACCAGACAGACAGACAGACAGACAGACATGGCTCAAATGACTTAAAAACTCATGAATCGAATTTGGTTCTAAGAAACCTAGGGTCTGAAGTGGCTCCTTCTATGTGTTACACTTTTGGGTCGTATCAAATGATATATACCCTCATCCCTAAGTGTGATGGTATAAATATATTAATCCTTTAATATAATTCAAAAATTTTTGTTAAATTTCAATGAGAATATCAAAAGGAACTAACACAAAACAAAGATTTATTTCACCCAAAAAAGTTACATTTATGTCAATACTTCTTTAGGCAGGACGAAGTCTGCCCGGTCAGCTAGTATTATAATAAGTAAGTTTAAGATAGGTTATTTTGGCAGTCTAAGATCACTTATACTATAAAGTATATTGTGGTACCAACGAAACTAGCGAAGAACCAACCCCCTGTTGAACCATCCTGAGTGTCTCAAAAAGATCCTGAGTCGGCCAATATCAATATTGGCCAGATCACCATGAAATAAAGATCCAATATTGAAAACCGTCTGTTTGACTTAGCAGGGCAAGTGCCAGAAGGTGTTATAAGTACTCGTCCTTTATATGGCCTTATTGAATGCATGTCATTATGTTGACACACGAATTTTGACCTCGGTTACCAATGAGTTCCAGGTGTTTCGATCATCTGCGCGCTTTCCCCAGTTGGAAACTCCAAGTTTCGATAGTGTCTTCTCGACTTGGTCCTTCCACTGGAGTTTCAGCCTCCCTCTTTTTCGTTGGTTTTCCGGCGCATTCAACATGCCCCAGCCAAACGTTTCACATACGGTGTCGACTCTCGCCATTTATAACAATAGGACCACAAATCCATCTTTCAAATTGTCCCAAGCCAGCTACGTATGACTGCGCAATAGTATAGAATTCCAAGTATAACTGATATCTTATACTTTGTTGTTTGAGTGAGGATCTTACCTCGAAAGTACTTGCTTAACCCGTAATACCATCCATTAGCAAGCATATTTCTTATATTAATGTTCCTTCATGATGGGCACCATTAATGAAACATGGGGTCTTGATAGCAACCACATTGAGTGAGAACGATTTAAATCTAATCATGTGTCTGGATTTTATACAAATCTGGAAAGCCACCTAATCTATCAAGCAGAAAAAGCTAGCAAGTGGCTAAGGGCATACAAACGTATTTCAGTTCGGCTGGAATATATAAAGTATTCCAGAGTCTGGTACGTTCCTGTTTAGTAGTCCAGAGTCTAGTACGTCACTGTAGCCCGGCACCAAAATAAGGTGGATGCTGAAATACTCAGCCATTTCGTTGAGAGATCTAGGGCAACCCTTGGATGATGCCGAGCTCAGTAAAACAAAATTTAGAGATTTGATGACAGCCAGGCAGAGTGTTGAAAATATGTTAATTCCCACTGTGGTGAGGACATTATCAGACATTCTGTCATATAACGAAATTCAGGTTAGTATAGACTACAGTAATTATATGAGGAACTGAGTTCCACAACTCGATCCTTGAATTTAAATTAAATAATCCTGTAGTTTATCTAGTTGCGTACTTACAATCGCTACTCTGTCTCTCTGCAGCACGAGACGAATCCTGGAAAAAAACCCACTAAAAGCAGATTGACACCTACCACCTCTTTGTCGACTACAAATCTGCCTTCGACTCTCCGATAAGGAATAGGCTGTATGAGGCCATGTCTGAGTTTGGTATTCCTGCAAAGCTGATTCGACTTTGCAGATGTACCTTGGAAAACACAAAATCCTCTGTTAAGAGGAAAGAGGTTTCAGGCAGTGTGATACCTTGTCCGGTACACTATTTAATATAGATATAGAGTAGATGATGAGAAAGGCTGGTTTTAACATGTCTAGCATCATATTCTACAAGAGTCACATGCCACTAGCCTATGCCGATGATATCTACATCATTGGCCGAAATCTGCGGGATGTTACTGCAGTTTTCTCTTCACTAGGTAACATATCTTATTCTATATCTTATGCTTAAGAAAGGCGATCCAAGTGTGTGTATTGTATCAATTATAGTGGGATCAGTCTTTTAACCATCACACACAAAATCCTGTCTAAAGACCATCCTAACGAAGTTGACTGGACCTTTACGACAGAAAATGTCAGATGCCTGAGTTTGGTGTCATGACGAAGCTGAAACGACTTTGCGTGATGGCCCTAACCGACACCAAGCATTCAGTTAAAATATAAAAAAGTCTGACAGAACTATTTTCTACCAAACTAGGCTTAATACAAGCCATTTTCACATGTCCAACCGAGTTTAATTATAGCTAATTCTAGTTTTGAAATTGTAATAGTCTCGCTCAGTACCATTAAATGCAACCATGCGAGTATTCTTAAGTGATCGTCTTTTGCAATAAGCATGTTGTGCACAAGTCAACAGTTTTGCATTGATGTTAAATAAAATTAAACAATAATGGGAAAACTACATACCACTATTGTTGTTAAGTTGAATTATGTATAAGAATTGTCGGCAACATAACACCGACTGGTAATGATTTAGTTTTGAATCAATAACTATAAATTACGTATGAGTAACAAACAAATATATTAACATTGCGTATACGCTACTGAGTAACATTTGAATGAGGATGTACTTAGAAAAACTGGATATTAGATGATTGGTTTGTTTCTTTTTTTCATTGATTAGTCAATTTGAAACTAAAATATAAGTTACTTCAATAAAAATGCCCGAAATAATCCATATTCAACATTTGATTATTTACTGCATATACATATAGAGTTATTATTAACTTCTGCCCTCCCTTGCATTAGTTACCATGTACCTCAGATGATCTAACTGCTTTCATATACTAACTAATTGAATTTGTTGTCGCAATTGAAAACACGATCCAGTATAATTAAGTTTCCGTTCATATAATTGCTTTTTACATATCAACTTAAGTTAAACGACATTGTTGCTCAAATTGCCATACCAGCTTTTAGTATTATGATGGATAATAAAGAAATTAACTTTGTTGCTTGACAGCACTTGAGTTATGAAATAAAGCAAATTTGATTTTAATATTATTTAATTGCAATTTTAATAACAATTTTGTCAAACGTTGCCGCGGTGGTGAGTCTGAAAAGTAAACTCATTTCATTACAATGAGTAACAGTATAAAGCAATTTACGATATTAAATAATATGTCAAAAACATTTTAATTGCAAAAGAAAATTGGTGGTTTTAGGGAAAGGAGAAGAGCGGACCACACGTATGTAAGTGAGTTTCACATTGAGGTGAATAAAACAAATTTTTGTACAACGAAATTGAAAATCTTTGTACGAGTATTCCTCAGTTATGAACGACGTTAGTCATAATTAAAATAAAAGTGCGCACTGCTTATTTATAAACACCATTAGTAGGGATCCTGGGGTTTTGGTGTATCAGTTTGCCAAGAACAGTTTTTTATTTAATTATTTTTATTTTTTGTGAGTTGTTATCATGTAAAAATTATGTGTTAAGCTATTTCTGATGTATATTGTAATTATTTATTTAATTGACCATCAGGCTTCTAATTACAAACCGTAAATAAAATAATAAATTATTTGTTATTGGCCAAATCGCAGTTAAGAATTTGTATAAAAATTGGGTGCATGACTATTGGGTTTCCGAAAAACGAGATTTGATGTGTCAATGGAGTAAAACAAGCTATGGGGAAATGGGACTTTGCTCAGAGGTGGAATGTTACAGATTGTTACTCACTTGGAAGTGACCAGATTCGATTCCTTTGTGGAACTGTCCAAGCAGCTAATTACTTCCGATCTAAGGCATTACAATCATGTATCCTAAATGGTCAAAGAGACGTCTCAGAAAAGTAGGATTGAACGGTTGCAGCATGGTTGCATCGTGGGATTGGACGTTCAGATAGCAGCCGTATTATGAATCTAGGAGACGAGGGTTAGCAACCCACATCTTCCAAAAACTAAATCGAGAAAATCCATAGCGTCTGTTCCATATTGGGCGGCTTCCTGCTCAGAGAACGAATCACCATCATAAGACTTAAGACACGCTGATATGTGATCATGCTCCGACGGAGGAGAAAAGTGACGAGGTCAAAGACGAATCCTACGCAGAACTTGAGGAAACATATGACCGTAGCCCGGGCCATGATGTTAAAATCGTGCTGGGAGATTTTAATGCCAAAATAGGCCGGGAGAATGTCTTTAGCCCAACAGTCGGGAAATTTAGTCTGCATACTGACACATCGCCAAACGGAATCAGACTGATTGATTTCTCTGCAGCAAGGAACATGGTAATTAGCAGCACACGATTTGACCACAAAAAAATTCACAAAGCAACGTGGATATCTCCCGATCAAGTAACAAGAAACCAAATTAATCACATGGTAATCGATGGAAGGCACGCGTCAAGTGCCTTAGACGTACGAGTGATCAGAGGTACGAATATCAACTCGGATCACCACCTCACTGCAGTGAAGGTGCGTACTAGGCTAAGCAGGGCGAAAACCTTACGTAACCAGGCACAGAGAAAGCTGGACATCGCTAAACTGCAGACCGTGGAGATAGCCAATGCCTATTCTGACCAACTCACTCATCTACTTCTTGATGCACCAACTCCCGAAAATACTAGCGCGCAATGGCAATATATTGCCCACTCGATGGAAAGGTCTGCGCGGTCCGTACTGGGTTATGTAAAGCCCTTTAACGATAATGCCTGGTACGATGACCAATGCCGCAATGCCACCCGGGAACAAAATGCTGCATACAGGGCCAAACTGCAGCCAATG
This sequence comes from Muscina levida, assembly GCA_964034835.1. NCBI lineage: Eukaryota > Metazoa > Arthropoda > Insecta > Diptera > Muscidae > Muscina > Muscina levida. The sequence continues at coordinate 115,477,290 of OZ035883.1, read as the reverse complement.
GCAATGCGAGCTGTTCATGAAAAGTTCAGGGAGAAGAGGCGGTAGGCGACTCGTCTCTTCAGGCGAAAAAAACGAGAGCTTAAGGAGCGGATTAATGTGTGTATTGAAGATTACAGGAACAGAGGTGAAGCCCGAAAATTCTATCAGAAGATAAAAGGAAAGGTACATGGAACAGGTCTTCCCTCCTGTAAAGACAAGGATGGTCATCTCGTTACTGACTCCGAGAGCGTACTGAGAATATATAAAGATCACTTATGCAGCCTATTGATGTGTGAAAACTTGGCGGATGAAGACTGTGCACCAATCCGAGATGATAACACCGAGTGTCCACCTCCGAGCCAAGCTGAGATAACAACTGCCATATCCCGCCTAAAGAACAACAAGGCCGCTGGGGCTGATGGTCTTCCAGCTGAGTTGTTTAAGGCGGGTGGAGATGAGCTTGTTTTGAGCATGCAACAGCGCATAAAGAACATTTGGTTTCAGGAGAGCATGCCAGAGGATTGGAATCTCAGTGTGCTATGTCCAGTCTACAAAAAAGGTGACCGTAGTGAGTGTAAAAACTATCGTGGAATTAGCCTCTTACCGATTGCGTATAAGGTCCTGTTTAGCATACTGTGTGAACGTCTAAAGCCAATTGTGGAAAACCTGATTGGACCTTATCAGTGCGGCTTTAGACCAGGCAAATCCACGACGGATCAGATATTTACACTACGGCAGATTCTTGAGAAAACCCATGAGAAGCAAATCGACACTTACCACTTCTTTGTCGATTACAAAGCTGCCTTCGATAGTCCCATCATCGACTATACGAAGCCATGTCTGAGTTCGGTATTCCTGCAAAGAAAGTGGGAGCACTAACTTAGGCCCCCGAACCTTTGTATTGTTGAGTATTGCTCTCTCACCTATCCGGGCAAGAGCTCGCAGCCGGGCGATGGAATAAACAGCTAGAGATCCTGTGAAAAGCTACCAATAAGTTTTTCAACAAATCAAAAAGAACAGGATCAACGGTGGATTGGAACGCCTATATAACCAGTTTGTACATTTACACAAGGCACATGAAAAGGTCAAAGATAACTACGTGGATAAAGTACTGTGAAACCATCCTCGGTATCAATTCAGATTTCTTCTGTATAACGACCCGAAATTATTTGGACTTGTGTATTGGGGGTAAACTGTCAGAAATGCTCATATATAGGTCAGGGACTTCGGGCCAGTGAAATTGAATGGTGTGGAACTGAAGTTCTCAACGGAGAACAAGTACCTAGGTGCTGTTCTGGATCTGAACCTAAATTATTCAACGAACATCGAGAAGACTTTGCGTAACTGAACTCTATAGGTAAAACTGGGAACTTATGCCAAAGGTGACATTGTGGCTCTACAATAGATAGGGTCGAGAAAACACTATCTACTGTACACTGCTGGAGTCCGATTGATGTCTGGCTGCCTTCGACTGCCGGATACGGCAGAAATTACTCAAAGCCTTGACTCAGCGAAACTTATACGTCTTTTTGGATCACGCTGACTTTCACGAAGTTTTTAGCGAAGACTGACTATGCCGATGGAAAGGCGACTGCTTATCATCTACCCTCTTCAACATAGTGGTGGAGATTAGAATGAGGAAAGCTGCAGTAAACACGAGTAGCACGATATGCAACAAATGCCACATTATATTTACGTAAGCTGTTAACCTAGAAATCATCGGCCGAAAACTACGAGATATGACTGCAGCCTTCTCACATATATATAAGGAGTTATAGTAAAAACGTGTCTAATGGCGAACGAGGACAAAACAAAGTTATTACTTTCAACGAACAAATAATTTCACTAGTTTGGGACGATGCGTGAATGTTGACAACTATAATTACTATAAGTGGTAAATTATTTTATCTACCTATGCTCCTCCATCAATAAAACTAATCCAAGGAAGAAGTGTGCTTGGAATAGATGCTATTACTGACTAAGCAAGCGATTAAATGACAAAACCCTCTCTCGACGAACGAAAATTCTGCTATACATATACTGATTCTGCCTGTCCAGAGGTAGGGTTCAGAGTCCTTCATTAAGACACAAGCGGATGAATGAGTTCTGGCAGTATACGAAAGGAAAATACTACGCAAAATATGTGGATTCATTACCGTTAACCAAGAGTATCGACATCGTATGAGTCACGAGCTGTATGGTCTATATACCAGCATTGACTCGCATTCCGGTACAGCGGTTGCGTCGGCTAGATCATGTTGTATACTGTATGTTCCATCTAGGAAAAACAGCAACAATGAACCCGATGGACAGCGCAGAAGAGGGGCGATCAGAACTCCGCTGGATAGACCAGGTTACTGATAACTTTGCAGAACTTGGTGAGGTAAAGAGAAACGGAGAAGTAGAGCATAAGATCGAAACGCATATAAAAATTTCCTAAGGAAGTGCCACCTAAGTAAATTAGTAAATAAATACGATCGAGGTGGCCAAAGAATACGAAATAAGCTGCCAGTGTGTGGCAGGAATATCAGAATTTGGGGCTTTTGTTTGCAGTATATACGAGAGTTGGTTGGAATGGACATTGTCTCCCTCGGTCGTATGCAGTCTAGCTATACATAGCTTTCTTTGCGTTTTGTAACAAGTGATTTTGGCACCGATTAATCTTGTGAGTACCGTGGTGCAAGTAGAAAGTTATCCTTGTAAATATTTGCACCAAGCATCACTCTCACGGCCGGGGCACTTGAGATATTTCTTTCATCGATTGAAATCTGATTGGTATTTTGTCTTGAATTCAAGGTGATTCAGATTGCCTTGTACAAATTTGTCTCCATTTACTACTATGTTACCAACTCAAGTCTAGCCAATCCAAATCTATTATCCATTATCTGTCTACTCTGAATTTCTCAGGCCGATGAAACAAAGCAACTTTCCTTCTAATTTGAGCATATAAATGTCCGGGTCAGAAATCATATTTTTCCCTAGCGTAAACACAAATCAAAGTGATGAACGAATATTTCGGAGCTATTCGGCTAGTGGCTGTTTGGTCACATACATGGTTATACCGTGATGTATAAGTCTGTTTGCATCCACCTCCAAACAAAGTCTTGCTTCATGGCAGTTGTAAAATATGTCACAGTTCTATCATCATGTCCATCTCATTTCCTGTATGGCGGTAATGCTAACATTACATTTTTATAGGACATTTACCAGTTCAATGGAGTCATTATCTCTATAAAGAGTTCGGATATTCTATGCATATATCATTAAATTATGATCCTCGTAATATTTACTGGGGTAGTCAACATTTAGGGAGGTTCTTATCTATTATGTTCGTTCTGTTTACATAAATTTGAGGTGATGGCCGTATCAGGACACAACGACCGATCATAATTTTTCAGAACGTTCAGCTGACCGCACGTAAATTCGAGATTAATCCCACATACTTCCAACGATTGGCCTTGCGATTTATTGATTGTCTTCGAGGAATTGGAATGGATGATCAGTTGGTATTATCTGATTCGTAAGATAAGGACTTCCTCTGCTTAGAATTTGTTTTTGATGATCGTCGGTTAAATCACATTGTTTATCAGATTCTTGACGGACAACCGGGTATCGTTGCACAATTTCGGTTGATTTAGATTCCGCAATATGATTATGGTCGATCCCACCTTCATCTGTAAATTATGCAGTACATTAATCGAGTTGAAAAATTCGGTCGATTGTTGGTCGCATCATCCTCGTCGGTCACGCGGTAAACAGATTTGTACGAATGCATTTCTCCTGCGATTTGACTTTCTATAATCTAATTCAAGCCATCAATGTCCTTATTCTTCGCTGCTAGTACTGCCCGTATATTAATCTAATCGAGATTTTTATAATTTTGTGCAATGTGATGAGTTGCTCTTCCAACGTTGTGAACTCGCAAAAATTTGCAGGGTAAGATATCAATTTAGTGGAAACATCAACACGAATTTGGCCGTTGCCAATTTAACAGATGGTGGGAGGTTCATCTTCAGTTTCAAAGCGGAATTTGCCGTTCGACTGCCTTCCAATAATGTTGCAGCCATGCCAGGGGATGCAGCGACCAACGTTATAAGAGAACATGACCGAATTGTTCCCAGAATCAATAAAAAATTGTCTTGCCTGTCCCACCGGGAGCATCGAGAAAGTAAATGCCTCCCGTTTTATCGTCAACAACCTTCATCAGCGAATCGTACATGTTCTTGTAATCGGCATTTAACAGCGGCACATTTGTTCGAACTCTTTTGGTCAGTTCGTCTCGATTATAGTCTTGCTCTCGTTAAAATTCGCGATCGAATGCATATTGCACCGATGATCGCAAACAATAAACGAATTTGAATCGCTTTTGAATTTTGGCAAGCCTCCCAAAATGCGGCGTACAAAACACCATCCACAGTACGCAAGGAATTAAAGGATAGCAAAGATAGAAACATACACTTTGACGTGGATGAACTGTATATAGTCTGACTAATTATTGCACAACGGTTACGTTATATAAGGTTTGATCGTCTAATAGGTGGGATTAGCCAAGCAAATAACTCTCCCTTAAAAACTAAAAAGTCGTTACGAAATGAATGCCCGCAATCCAAGTGGATAACTTAATTTTTTAAACGTAAACTAAATTTTTGAAAAATGATCAAATATTTCATAGAATATCAATATATATATGTTTGTATCTAATTATTAATTATCTCGTTAAATTCTCCAACCAACATTTATCCAAAATTTTCAACCTTGACATCGTTAAAAATCTTCAAATTATGCGAAAACTGCAAAATTCCGTCGATAAAAATGTCAATTTTTTTTGCGCTTTTCCAAAAATTTCCCAGTTTTTCCATAAGAATTTTCTATTTTTCCATTCGAAAAGCGATTCCTTAACAATTGCACATAATTTCTTACAAAAAAAAATTTCGATTTTTCAAATTCCCAGACTTTTTCGAATGATTTTCCCAAAATTGAAGTAAAATGACGAATTATTATACACTTTTCACACCATTTTTATACATATAGATTTCACAATATTCCAAAATGTTCCAAGCATCCCAATGAATTTTCCACCTTTTCTTCCTCCGAAATCATCAAACCATGCGGTGCAATGGAAAAATTCCTCGAAAAAATCCAAAACTTTCGATTTTTTTTCGGAATTTTTCCGAGTTTTCCACCGCTAATTTTTCTATTTTTTCTTTCGGAAAGTCATTTCGGAATAAATCATATAACAATATGCAAAATTTCGTTGAAAAAAAAATTCCAAATTTTCGAATTGAAAAAAAATTTCAGCAAAATCGGCCCAGCCGTTCTCAATTGATAAATTACTATAAATTTTTGCCACCATTTTTATACCATCACCCTTAGGGATGAGGGTATATATCATTTGATACGAAAACCAGTACATCACCCTTAGCGATGAGGGTATATATCATTTGATACGAAAACCAGTACAGAAATTTCAGTCAGTTGAACTGACTGATAAATACCATCACCCAATATAAGATATTGTTTAAGTCTTGAGTTATTAAAATTAACCGATTTGTAATTAAAACCAGTTAGAAAGTTTCAGCCGGGCAACCCAACTTACATTTACCCTTACCCTCAGTAAAACAAATAATTTTCTATTATATTGATATTATTACTCGATTTCTAAAGTGGGCGGAGTGGTACATTTGTATGGGAGGTACGAGAAGGGTTGTGGTTAGACTTCCAGATTTATTCTCCATTACTTTATCCTGTTATAGCTTTATTAATTACAGAATTTGGGCACGATTGCCTTGGGTGTACTGATATTATTAGTACATCCCTAAAGTGGGCGGAAAGGTACATTTGTATGGGAGGTACCATAAGGGGCGTCGCTAGACTTCCAATTTTATCTCCAAAACTTTGTCCTGCTATAACATAACAAAATACAGAATTTGGGCACGATCGTGTCGAGTGTATTGATATTATTACCCTATTTTTAAAGTGGGCGGAGTAGTACATTTGTATGGGAGGTACCAGAAGGGGCGTGCCTAGATTTCCAGATTTTTTTCTCCAAAACTTTATCCTGCTTAAACTTTACTAAATACAGAATTTGGGCACGATCGCGTTAGGTCTTTTAATAATATTAATCGATTTCTAAAGTGGGCGGTACCAGATGTGTGTGGGAGGTACCAGATGGGGCGTGAATAGACTTCCTATTTTTTCTCCAAAACTATATCCTGTTATAGCTTTACTAAAAAAAGAATTTGGGTACGATCACGTTTAATTTATTGATATTACTTCTCCATCTCTATAGTGGGCGGAAAGGTAGATTTGTATGGGAGGTACCAGAAGGGGTGTGGCTAGGGCGGGGCCATGTAGCCCATTTGCAATACCGTAAGTAGTTTTGAGAATATAACAACTCGTGCAAAATTTCAAAACATTTGGTTGCGTCTTTCGAAAGTTATCGTGCGAACCAGCCGGACAGCCACCAGACAGACAGACGGACATGGCTCAAACGACTTAAAAAGTCATGAATCAAATTTCGTTCAAAGAAACCTAGGGTCTAAAGTCACTCCTTCTATGTGTTACACTTTTGGGTCGTATCAAATCATATATACCCTCATCCCTAAGGGTGATGGTATAAAAAGTGTAACGCATTAAAGGAGACGAGTTAGACCCCAAGTATCTCAAGACCAAATTCGTTTCAGGACTTTTTAAGACTATGTCCGTCTGTCTGGCTGGCTGGCTGGATGGCAGGTCAGCAGGATAACTTGAGTAAACCTTAACGGATCGGTATGACAATTTACCAGTATTAATATTTTTCAAAACGAATTTATGGGATTGAAAATGGGCAGAATAGCCCCACCCCTTCTGGTACCTCCCATACAAAATTACCTATTTTGGGATGATTTATATTTCTGTCATAACTTCCCAAACGGATGATCGTAGGATATTTAAATTTGGTCAGTTTATTTATCTTGCAAAAGTAGACAAACACTAAGAAAACCGAAAACTTTGCCATACCCTTTCGGGTACCCCCCACACAAATGACCTAATTGACCCTCATAGTTTTACATACATATCTTTTTTGTAACTAAACTGAATTCACTCAAATTTTGCATATGAAAACTGGACTCAGCAATGAATATGAACTATATCGGTTCACGCCTTCTGGTACCTCCCATACAAAATTACCTATTTTTGCAAATTTAATATTTCTCTCATAACTTCCAAACGGACACTTGGAGGATAATGACAAATGGTCGGTTAATTTATCTTGCGATAGGAAGCAAAACCTCAGAAAACATAACTATTTGACGCACCCCTTCTGGTACTTCCCATACAAATTCCCGAATTCACCCTCATAGTCCTACATACATATCTTTTTTTGTAAGCACAATTAATTCAGTCAAATTTGGCGTAACTTGTACAGTTATTGAAAATTTGAATCAGGATTGAATATGGATTATATCGGATCACCCCTTCTGGTACCTCCCATACAAAATTACCTATTTTTGAAAAATTAACATTTACCCCATAATTTCCAAACGGACATTTGGGGGGTTATGAAAATTGGTCAATTAATTTATCTTGTGATAGGAAGCAAAACCTTACAAAACATAACGATTTGACGCACCTCTTCTGGTACCTCCCATACAAAATACCGAACATACCCCCATAGTTTTAAATACATATATTTTTGTAAGTACAGTGAATACAGTCGAATTTTGCGTAAGTTGTACAGTTATGATAATTTGAATCAGGAACGAATATGGATTATACCGGATCACCCTCTGGTACCTCCCATACAAAATGACCTTGTTTGGTAAATTAATATTTCTCCCATAATTTCTAAACTGTCACTTGGAGGATAATCAAATTTGGTAATTAATTATCTTGTAATAGGAATTATTATTGGGTGATAGTATTTATACGTCAGTTTACCTGACTGAAATTTCTGTACTGGTTATATATATAGATTTCTTTTGCCCGAACTTAAGTTTATGAAGTAAACAACAACAATTTTTAACAATGAAAAAAGACGCCATGCAAACTAAAAGCGGAAGTGTAACGACACTACAATGCAGGAAGCGGGTACTATGATGTTGAAACTATCGCCGGCAATAGCTACTCAAAAATGCGAAAAAAAAACTGACTGTCGCTGACAAGGTGGACAGGATTTTATTTAGCAACTGCACAAATCTCTTCTTTCCACTGATCTATGTAAGATATTTCAGTTGTTAACAAATAAAGTAAAAAGGCAACTAGAAACACTTTGGACTACAAGTATGTTATTTGGAAATGGTCGTTTGGTATTAAAGATTCTATCTTAAAGTGATGATGTTTTATCGTTGGTCATGAAATATAAAGTAAGCTTGATTCAGGGATTATTATACAAGGTACCTTATTTTGTACACAATTTTAAAAAATATTTACATTTTGTATGTGATTTTAGCTTCAGTGATTCATACTGAGCATAAATATATATGTGTGAAACTTTACTTGCATAAATATATAATTACGGTCGGAAATAATATCTGTGGACTTTTGACAAAACAACCTCTTTCAAAAACTGTAATTTTACAGGAGAACGAAAAAACTGTTAAAATATCTAACAACTTAGATTTTGAAATATTTGGTGAAAAGGTAAAAGTGTAGTATTAAATTTAAATACTAAATTGAAGTGGAGGTATCAATAACTCTATTCTAATGGCAACAGATTTTCAGAAAAATTAAGAATAAAAATATAGGATGTTTTGTCGAAATTGTTTTCAACAACAAATTTAACTTACATTACACAAGTTGTTTTGTGAAAATGGTTTTAAACAAAAACGTGATTCATATTTTTCGCTTATCTCAAGGCTAGTTGTTTTGTTAAAATGGAACTAAGAAAAAAAGTCGAAATAGGTTATTTTAAAAATATTATTATTTTTTATATAACATAAATACTTGAATTCAATTAGACAATATTGGTACAAAATTATATTTCTGTAGGGAAAACAAATTTTAAGTTTAACGAAAATGTATTCAAAAGCATGGAAATAAAAACTGCAACTCTGCACATTTTAAAAGCATAATTATATTATTGAATACCATTATCTTCGTCTAGGTCTGGGTGAACTTCAATAGGGATATCACCTTCCCCGTTAATATTGTGATAAAAACTGTGGTAATTTGTACCAATTAATGGCAGAATGTATAATAAATCTTTCTTTTTATTTTGTGTTACAGGCAAAAGGGAATTGTAGCTTGTGGCCAATTGGGGAGATGGTTATTTGAAATGAAATGACTCTTCTGGTTGTAATGAAAATTTGTACTGCAAAACTCCTGGCTTTATTTTTTCGTGTCTCAACCATCGAACGTTTTTCCACTCAAACTTCTCACTTAAAAATCTGAAGATTAAAAAATAATATTGTGTTGAAAAGAATGTAGGTATTAAAAATTATACCTGAAATGCTATGTGACCTCCATGTGCATTTGTCCTTTAGTAGTGCACGAAAATCGAAGAAATCCTCTTGTCTTAATTCATGAACAATATAAATTTTATTGGTCGCCGATATTAAGTTTGCCCAATCGTGTGAATGTTTAATAGGTCCGAAGAAATTTTTCTTTTCTATTTGCGCATGTACAGTAGGGTAATAACTTTTTTTGGACAACATTAATGATAAAAAAAAACTATTTCAGTTCAATTTGCTAAAAAAAACCTTACGCACCGACAGCGATTTCTAAAATGCTTTTTATATGTTTTTTTTTAAATTTTTTTTTAATAATTTTTTTTAAGCATGGTTTATACATATGTAAGTATGTTTACAAATAATAACAATAAATGATTAAAAGTAGGTATTGTAAGATATAAACTTTAAGCTCAAAATACGCGATGTTTTACAAAGCGGATATATATCATGTACTATTTTTATTTCAATAAATTTTTTATTTTTACTTGTTTGATTCGAAACTTTAACGCGTTTGGTGCGTAACCTTTTTTAACGATAGCGAAAAACTAAAAACGCAGTTCTTAATATTTTTCCATGCCCTACACGATTTTGTCTGGGGAGATTTGATATTTGCAAAAAAAGCAAAAAGTTATTACCCTAATGTACAGTATCACATCTTGAATGCGTATGACCCACGACAAGAAATTTATGGTCAATAAGTTGAATACTTGCGTGATCTTGCAAAACTTTCCTTAACATTGCGCAAAGATATGAGTTCTGGCCAGGACAGGAATCGCTATATCAAACAATATGACGAACTGAATTTGGTAAATCCAGCAGAGACTTGGAAGACATTGTTGATAGTCAAATGTGAACATTTTTATACTTTCGCTATTTATTGCGATTTCCTTATCTTTTTTCTTGCTTTGATACGAAAAATCTGCATCGTCAAGATGTTGTAACTTGATCGATTTTTGTTCATCTTCGTCGACAGAGTTTCTTATTTTTGATTTAAAGAGTTCGCATGTATTACACAGATCAAGCAGAGGTTTCTTGAACTTAATTTCTAGGGTAGTAAATATATCTCTATATTTTGATTCCGATACGCAATCAGAGTATTTTTAAGTATATAACCGATACAATATTGCCAAGTTAAGACCACGTTCAAAATATAATTGATTTGTATGTCGACGACTGTAGTGACTTTCGTACTTCGGAATGTTGTTTATATGATCTATAATTTCATTATATTTATCGATCGACAGTTTCTGGGGTGGATCAAGTTTGCCACGTTTATCGTGTGGTATAAGTCCTCGAGAAGTTTGTTTTATTTAATGTTAATTCACTGTTTTAATCGCATGGATTGTTTCTCCATATATTTTTAGAAAGCATTTATGACATACCCGAATCTTTTGTCCATTTTTTTCACAATGGTATTTGTACACATATTGTCGGTTTCGTCGTCTCGAAGCTGTTATAAGAGTCACAGTTTTCTTGTTCTCTATAGCAGTCATTTGCGAAATAAATAGACGTCATTTGCTATAGTCTCCAAGATTCCAATTGGTTTTAAACATATGTTTTTGCTGATCTAAAGTTATATTTGAGAGACAATTTTTCTTACAGTTATCTAATTGTATGAACTTTTTGGCAGCAACTTTCACTAGTAAAATATTCTTTTCCCAATGGAGTCTTATTTTGTTGTCGCTAGCAATGATTTACATGCCAATTGCTGCTTTTGTGTATCTTAAACGTGGTGTTGGCCGCCAAATTTATACCTCGCATGAACTCCAAAACAACTTCTTTTGATCAAAATATTTATTTTCAAGTCCACAAAAACACTTCTGTGCAAACAATATTTTACTTTTTATCAGTTTTTGTTTTCACATAATAACTTCTTTTCACCCAAGTCGTTTAGTCAAAATTAATGTTCTCTATAAACCATTTAAAAATGTATCTTGTCTCAAGCAAGTTACATATTTTTGTATTTCAGTTTTGATAAAACAACTTCTTATAAGGGAAGTTGTTTTGTTAAAACAAAATGTATATATGCAAAAAAATATTAACTACAATTTAGGTGTTTTGTCAAAAGGATATCACAATTTTATTTCTTGCAGTTTAGAAACTTTTTAAACTCTTTCAGATAAGATATTTTATCAAATATTTTTTCAAAATATAATGAAAGAAGTTGATTTGCCAAGAACTGCAGATTGTTAACCAAATGGCGTAGAAATGCAAGAATTACACCTAGAGAACCGTCTTAAAAAATTATATTTAATATAAAAATCTTGCAAAAATTTCTTATTTCGAGAGAAGTTGTTTTGTCAAAAGCCCACAGATATATACTTTAATTAACATTGAGCTTTAAAATAATTTTCTGTAAAAACAAATATAGTAATGGCGAATTGAACGGCACTTTTAAAGCCTATTTAAAAGGGGTCTTAGTTTATGTTAATGTATTTTACATAAAATCACAAGTTGAGAAATTGATATTGCTTTTGGTAATATGTTATTTCGGTAGATGCATTGTTTACCGTGAGTGTTTATCTTTCTCTTCGTTGTTTACTGATACCATCTTCCATTTTGGCAAAATTTTTGTGATTTATCCTGTTACTTTAAATGTTGTTGGTATTTCGCTAAAATCAAGCATTTTCCATTTTACCAGGTTCGTACGATATATTGTAGATTTATAATACTCGTATAGGATGAACATTATTTAGGGAGGTAAATGAAAACTATACCACGCACGAATGTTGTAGCACAAATGATTGTATCTTTATAAGCATTTATATTTAATTTTATAGACATTACTTCAACTTTTAACGCAACTAATGGTGCCTACTTGTTGATCGACCAATATTTTAGAAGCTTTTTACTAGACATACCGATTGACTAGACAATCTATTGCGAAGTTGCTATCAACAACATCGGGGGAGCCGAAATTGAAAGACACATGTAGATGACTGGAGACAGGTATCAAACCATGGATCTCCCGCATGGTAGTCGTATGTTCTAACCATCATACCACGGCCGGCCCATTATAGTCATTACACCATCTGCAAAAGTTATCAATAAGATACACCCTATTCAGGTACATTGATTACCTTTACCCATAACTTAGCGAAGAGTATAGTTAAATCTTTTAAAAGCATCGCGCAAGTTTTAACGCCATACAATATTTTATATAGCATTAGACAGGTATATTGGCAAAATTGATGTACCGTTAAAGGTTCTGTAGTTTGTTATTGTAATTGCTGTTGTAGTGCATTTTTGAGCTCAATAGAAAACAGATGCCATTAATATAAATCCACGCAGAATATACCCAAGCAATAACAGAATCAATTTACTCTGTAAAGGTGAGCGACGATAGCAGTGCAGTGAAAATGTTCTTTTTGAAAAAGACTATGGTAGTAAAACTCACAATGAGATATTTATATAAAGATTTTAAATAATCTATGTAGAACCGTTACCGAAATTTCCGGCGATCTGACTGATAAAAACCCTTACCCTATGTCCTTCCTCCAAAACGCTGGATAGCGAAATTACTAATGTTCTATTTTATGCCTTCTGGTGGAGCGTAAACGGTTGCAGATAGTACTGTCGCACACAAATCTCAAAAGATTATTGTAATTTTCATTGGTAATATCCAATGGGTTGTATAAACTTCGTGGTCTCTTAGGTATTACCTAAAAATAAAAATAAAAAACTGCAGTAACGTCCCGCAGATTTCGGCCAATGATATCTATATCATCGGCATAGGCTAGTAGCATGTGGCTGTTGTGGAATATGGTGCCAGTCATATTGACACCAGCCTTTCCCATCACCTTTCCTATAACTATATTAAATAGTGTACAGGACAAGCTACCACCCTGCCTGAGACCTCTTTCTGCGTTGAATGGTTCAGAGTGATCCTTACCAATCTTAATCGAGGATTTTGTGTTTTCCAAGGTACGTCTGCAAAGTTGAATCTGCTTTGCAGGAATACCAAACTTAGACATGGCCTCATATAGCATATTTCTTTTCGGAGAGTCAAAGGCAGCTTTGTAGTCGACAAAGAGGTTGTAGGTGTCGATCTGCTTTTCATGGGTTTTTTTTTCAAGGTTTGTCATAAGGTAAATATTTGATCCGTCGTAGATTTACCAGGTCTAAAGCCGCACTGATATGGTCCAATTGGTTTTTCTACAATTGGCTTTAGACGTTCACACAATATGCTTGAAAGGACCTTGTACGCGTCGGGAGTTGGAGAGTGATTCTTGCCAATTGCACTTCAAGTCTACTCACAAAGTTCCGCATTCGCAGCACTACTGCAGACGGAGTACCTCCACGTGGTGACGCCTTGAAACGTGACTTTGATATCCGTCAGAGCCCGGCTAACTGTAAGGGGAGAAACCTAAAAACCAGGCACGTCGGCTTAGGGTGAGCGGTACCATGGTCAGCGTCTGGCCCAGAATGGGCGGTTGTTATAAAATCCTAGCCGGAGGAGAAAACTGCGACGTGGTGCGCTGGGATTGCAACGCGCCACTGACGTTTAAACTATTGCACAAAAAAGAAGTAAGAAAATAATAAAAAGGTTCAATTATATATCGAACAAAATATCGGCCAAATGGCCGACGCTCTTGAATTGTTGCTGGCTAATGGACGTACACCTTTTCTTTCAAATAACCCTTAAAGAAAAAAGTCCCACGGTGTCAAATCACATGATCCTGGCGGTCAATTGACATCGCCACCACATGAGATATAACGGTCATTGATTTGTTGCGCAAAAGAGCCAGTGTTTGGTTAGCTGTGTGGCAAGTGGCAAGTGCTTCGGTCTTTTCCGCTCCGTAGATAGTTCGTCACACCAAGCTTAGTTAACAGCTCATTCATCCGATCCATCCATCGGAGTTTTGGTCGCCCCCGCCTGCGCCTTCCTTCGAGTTTATTGCCTTAGATTTTTAGAGCCAAGCCAGCGCATTCGGTCTCTTTGAACGCGCTTGACTATGTCGATGTCGTTGTACAGCTCATGATTCATTCGACGACCGTACTCGCCGTTAACGATGATGGGTCCAAATATTTTGCGGAGTATTTTTCTCTGAAGACTCCCAGAGTAGATTGATCCGCTTGTGTCATTACCCAGAATTCTGCGCTGTAGAGCAAGACTGGTAGAACCAGAGTCTGGTAAAGTTGGATCTTTGTACTTCGCGAGAGCCCTTTGTCGTTAAATCGCATGCTTAGCGCATAGTAGCAGCGGTTTGCGATCAATACTCGTCTTTTGATTTCCAGGCTGGCATTATTATTTTTGTTTATGGCGGAGCCAATGTTGATAAAACCATCTAACACTTCAAAATTATAGTTTTCAGCGTTCACGCATCGTCCCAGACGAGTGGACTCTTTGTTCGTTGAAACAAATAACTTTGTCCACGTTTATCACCAGACCCACTTCAGCCGACTGCTATTCAATGCTCGAAAAAACCGCAATAAAATCTTGCAATCCACGTCCAATAATATCTGTATCATCAGAATACGCGAGCAACATGTGACTTTTGTTGAATATGGAACCATTTCTATTTACTGCAGGCTTCCGCATGATCATCTCCATTATGATGTTAAAGAGATCGCAGGGCAGACAATCGCCGTGTCTAAAGCCTCGCTTGGTAGAAAATGGCTCTGACAGATTTGTGCCAATTTTCACTGAAGACTTCGTGTCAGTCAGTGTCATTCCGCAAAGTCGAATTAGCTTCGCGGGGATACCAAACTCAGCCATAACATCCAACAGTTTTTGTCGAATGCAGGTTTGTAATCGATGAACGGGTGGTAGGTGTCGATCTGCATTTCTTGGTCTTCTCCAGTGTCGTAGTGTGCAAATCTAAAATCACACTGATAAGGTCCAATCAGGTTTGCCAGACACACTAGACAGGACCTTGTATGCGATGGTTAAAAGGCTAATCCCGCGATAGTTGGTACACACACTTGGATCGCCTTTCTTAAGAACTGGACATAGGACACTCAGATTCCAATTATCGGGCATGCACTCCTTGAGCCAAATCGTGTTTATGAGCTCATCGCCACCGGTTTTAAAAAGCTCTGCCGGAATTCCATCGGTTACCGCAGCTTTATTATTATTAAACCGTGCAATTGCCGTGCTGATCTCGTTTTGGCTCGGTGTTGAACAGTCTACTCCATCGTCGATGAATAGTGTGATTTCGTCACTTATGCTGCCTTCGGGAACGAGAAGAGATTGAAAGTGTTCCCTCCATATTTGCAGCACAATCTGAGTGTCCGTGACCAGAGTTCTGTCTCCGTCCTTACGTGTGGGGCTCCCTGTTCCAAAACCTTTACTTTTTACCTTTTGGTAGAACTTTTGGGCCTCATCTCTATCCCTGTAGTTTTCGATATCCTGGCTCCCTCTTTTCTTCCACAGACGCTTTTTCCGTCTGAACAGTCGTTTCATCTCCCTCATTTTCTCTTTATAACGCTCCGTCACTGTACGCGTCATCATTGGCTGCAGTTTTGCCTTGTATGCAGCATCCACTTCCTCAGACATTTCGCGACATTCATCATCATACCAGGGCTTATCTGAGCGTGGTTTTTCATAACCCAGTACGGTTGTTGCGACGTGGTCATGGAATTCGCAATATGCTGCCACTTTGTGTCGGGAACATCAAAACTAGGGGGTTTTGTTTGGAGTAATTGAGAAAGTTGGCTGGAGCAGGCATTGACATTTTTGTGATGTCTAGCTTCCTTTTGATTACCAGTGTTTTTAGCACTACCTAATTGTGTGCGGACCTTGGCTGCAAATAGGTGGTGATCCGCCAATATTTGGACCGCGCATCACACGCACGTCCACAGCACTTGAGACATGCCTCCCATCAATTACCACGTGATCAATCTGATTTCATGTATTTTGATCGGGTGATATCCAGGTTGCCTTGTGGATATCTTTATGCGGGAATCTGGTTACTCACAACCATTTTTCTTGCCGACGCGAAAGGTGTTGTTGTTTTCCGACTGCTGAACCAAGAGCATCTTCCATTCCTATTTTAGCATTAAAATCTCCCAGAACAATTGTAATGTCATGTGCAGGGCAGCGTTCGCGTATCTCCTCCAGGCGCTCATAGAATGCATCTTTAATGTCATCGTCTTGGACTTCCGTCGGGGCGTGTACACAAATCAGCATTCGCCCGGATGCGAATAGTGGCTATTCGGTCACTTACAGGGTTATACCTCGAGACCAGGAGTCGAAGTCTCTTGCCGACTATGAAACCACATCCAAATTCGTGTCTTTCTGCATGGCAGCTGTAAAAGATGTCACAGTTCTTTCGTCGTGTGCATCATTTTCCCGTCTATATTATTTCCTGTATTGCCATGATGTCAGCCTTGTATTTGTCGAGGACATTCGCCAGTTGGATAGAGGCACAATGTCTGTATAGAGTTCGGACATTCCAGGTGCATATCCTTAAATCATGGTCCTTATAACGTTTGCGGGAATCGTCAACATTTGCGGCGTACTTGTTTTCTCTTTTCTTCGTGTTTTCATAAAAATTGTTTTATTTAAGGAGAGTGGCTTATTATGCCACCGCGCCCGGTCCTAGTTTCTTGGGGCTGCCAAAGCCACTAGAAGAGCCTGTGATGAGCTTCAGTAATTTCTGTTACCTACTTTCTAAGACGGATCGATGGTAGCATGCCGATTAGGTTACTCAACATTTTACCACCTTTAGGATGGATAAAAATCGGAACTACAACAAAATATATCATATGATAGCAACAAGTAAATAAAAATAAAATTCTTTATCAAATTTGATATAACCGATATCAGCAAAACTTGCTGAGGCAGCTAAAATAAAACTGAACCGATTCTCTCGAAATTAAATAATATCTGTGGACTTCTGACAAAACAACTTCTCTCGAAATAAGAAATTTTTGCAAGATTTTTATATTAAATATAAATTTTTAAGACGGTTATTTTGGTGTAATCCTTGCATTTCTACGCCATTTGGATAAAAATCTACAGTTCTTGACAAATCAACTTCTTTCATTATATTTGAAAAAAAATTTCGATAAAATATCTTATCTGAAAGAGTTTAAAAATTGTCTAAACTGAAAGAAATAAAATTGTTATATCCTTTTGACAAAACATCTAAATTGTAGTTAATATTTTTTTGCATATATACATTTTGTTTTAACAAAACAACTTCTCTTCAAAGAAGTTGTTTTATCAAAACTGAAATTTAGAAAATATGTAACTTGCTTAAGACAAGATTCATTTTTGAATGGTTTATAGATAACATTAATTTTGACAAAACGACTTGTGTGAAAAGAATTTATTATGTGAAAACAAAAACTGACTAAAAAGTAAAATATTGTTTGCAAAGAAGTGTTTTTGTGGACTTGAAAATAAATATTTTGATCAAAAGAAGTTGTTTGGGAGTTCATGCGAGGTTTAAATTTGGCAGCCAACATCACGTTTAAGAAACAGAAAACGCAGCAATTGGCATGTAAATCATTGCTAGCGACAACAAAATAAGACTCCATTAATTATTTGTAGGAACATAAATTGCAGGACGACTCATGTGTATCATATTTTCCGTACAAAAAAACTACTAGTTTTTCTTTTTCCGACGCGTTTTTTGAATCATATTTTCCAATAAAATGTGTCAAAAATTCTCCGAACAACTGCATTTTTGCCAACTAACAAATCACAAATACAATAGTTTATTTTTTATTTTTTGGAACTATTCTGCTACATTCCCAGTTAAAAAATTTCAAGTGTTTGTCGTTTTTATTATTTGGCACCATTGCCATGTTTAATCATCCGGGACTATTGCCATTTCTTATCATCTGGAGAAACAATAGAGGCGATTAAAACAGTGAATTTACACAAAATAAAACAAACTTCTATGGGACTTATACCACACGATAGTCGTGGAAAACATGATTCACCCCACAAACTGTCGATCTATAAATATAATGAAGTTATAGATCATATAAGCAGCATTCCGAAGTACGAAAGTCACTACAGTCGTCGACATACAAATCAATTATATTTTAAACGTGGTCTTAACTTGGCAACATTATACCGGTTATATACAGAAAAATACTCTGATTGCGTATCGGAATCAAAATATAAAGATATATTTACTACCCTAGATATTAAGTTCAAGAAACCTCGGCTTGATCTGTGTAATACATGCGAACTCTTCTGTCGACGAAGATGAACAAAAATCGATCAAGTTACTACAAAAAATCATCATTTACCAAATTCAGTTTGTCATATTGTTTTATATAGTGATTTCTGTCCTGGTCAGAACCGCAACTCATATCTTTGTGCAATGTTTGAGAAAGTTTTGGAAGATCAAGCAAGTATTCAACTTATTGATCATAAATTTCTTGTCGTGGGTCATACGCATCTTAAATGTGATACTGTATATGTGCAAATAGAAGAGAAAAGAAAAAATTTCTTCGGATCTATTGAACATTCACACGATAGGGCAAACTAAAAATGGGCGACCAATAAAAGTTATATTGTTCATGAATGAAAACAAGAGGATTTCTTCGATTTTCGTGCACTTCTAAAGGACAAATACACATGGAGGTCACATAGCTTTTCAGGTATAATTTTAAATACCTACATTCTTTTCAACACTATATTATTTTTTTAATCTTCAAATTTTTAGGTGAGAAGTTTGAGTGGAAAAACGTTCGATGGCTGAGATACGAAAAAAGCAGGCCAGGAGTTTTGTAGTACAAATGTTCATTACAACCAGAAGAGTCATTTCAGATTCTAGATATAAACTCGCGTCGAAGTAAAGAACCATCTCTCCAATTGGCCACAAGCTACAATTTCCCTTTGCCTGTATCACAAAATAAAAATAAATATTTATTAGATATGCTGCCATTAATTGGTACAATTAAAGGTTATATCCCCATTGAAGTTCACCCACACCTTGACGAAGATGATGGTATTCAATAATATAATTATGCTTTTGAATACCTTTTGAATACTTTTTTGTTAAACTTAAAATTTGTTTTACCTACAGAAATATAATTTTGTACCAATATTGCCTAATTGAATTCAAGAATTTATGTTATATTACACATTATAATATTTTTTAAAATAACCTATTTCGATATTTTTGTTAGTTCCATTTTAACAAAACAACTAGCCTTGAGATAAGCGCAAAATATAAATCACGTTTTTGTTTAAAACCATTTTCACAAAACAACTTGTGTAATGTAAGTTAATTTTTTTGTTGAAAACAATTTCGACAAAACATCCTATCTTTTTATTCTTGATTTTTGTGAAAATCTGTCGGGATTAGAATAGAATTATTGATATAATCACTTCAATTTAGTATTTAAATTTAATACTACACTTTCACCTTTTCACCAAATATTTCAAAATCAAAGTTGTTATATATTTAACCAGTTTTTTCGTTCTCCTGTAAAATTGCAGTTTTTGAAAGAGGTTGTTTTGTCAAAAGTCCACAGATATCATCTATGGCCAATAAATTTTGTTAAATTTTGTAACAATCGCACCATTTTTAAAAACTTATACTTTGCGCCTAAACTATACACAAACCGCCGACTTATACATATGGGAGGTGTAAGTGGGCGTGGCCCGATCGAAATAAAAACAAAATCCTAAATTTGTCTGTATTATACCTACTAACTGTGCAAAGTTACAACACTCTATCTACATTTTAGGAGTTTATGCCAAAAAAAATCGTTTTGAGATCAGTTTGCAGTGGTAATCTGTGCTCTCATCTTTTTCATAAATCAAGCCATTAAAAGTTTTAATTTTTTTTTCTGCACATTGTAATTAAAACACAAGATAAATTTAAAATTACTATTTTTTTTCAATTATTCCTAATATTACTCGCGGGTGTGATTGGTTTTCTTTTTATCCCCGTTAAAATCTAAATGCGCACTTGCAGAACAAAATAGGTTTAAGTTTAAATCATTTCCAGCCAGCTTAAAAAATTTCACAACTCATTGGTCGATTATTCGACAAATGGTTGGAAATATATTAATTCTCCCCACAAATTTCTCGTTTACGACTTGACTGATTCAACATTTGTTCCATTATCAATTTTCTTTGAAATATCCGAATGCATTTAGCATTTTTACTCTTCCAACTTTAGTACCAAACCATTTTTGTGCAAGAACATTAAGTTATGTTTTTCGAAACTTGCAGCCTTTTAAGATAAACAAAACTCACGGACAACACAATTGAAATTCATGTGAAAGCTGCATTTATCCTATGTCGTTGTTCGTGATCAACTATACTTGCTGCCGCAAATAACAGCAATCACTGCTGTTATAGAATACTGCAGGCTCTCCTTAAAGTTAGAGCAAATACAACTCCCCTACACTGAACAAGTACTCGTACAACAGCAAGATGCTGCTGGAGAAACCTGGTCTTACGCAATTGTGGCCATTGTGCTCATATGGTGATAAAGTTTATTCTGCACGGACGGAAGTTGTTTTAGATACGAGTACACAACACTTTTGAAAAGTTTTATAGAAATTTATAGTTTGTCTTTTTGTTTGTTGTTATTGCTTTGCAGCAAGAAAATAAAATGTAGTAATTGAATATACTTTCGTGTCAGGGTGTTAGTTTAAAAGTATATATAATACATAACTTAACAAGCAGGAACTGAGATCCCACACAAGATGATGCCAAAGGGTACAAATAGTTTAAGCCGTTTGCAAGTTTGTAGTGAATTTATTTAACGAAGCAAATATATTAAATAATATGGCGATAAATAAATAGATTATTAGACAAATTCACAATATATTTCCAATATTTGAGGAATTATTTATTCATTATCACTGGAAGATATTGTTAAACAGACATAATTATAGACCGACATCAAAGTTTCAATCAGGTGAACTAACTGATAAATACCCTTATCCTATGCCCTTTCTCCAAAACACCGGTGGATTCTTTATAACACTGAGTAATTGAAATTTATCGATATGTTACGTATGTGCTAGTAACGGACACGGCCAACTTCGTCTCTCCCCAAATAAACTCTAGAGAGATAATAAAACACATATAGTTTAAATTTCAATATGACTCATTTGAATGGAATTGAAATCAGCAGAGAGTGATATGATAAAAAACAAAAAACGAAGACGGCTTTCCAAACGCAAAAAGGTAACGCCTTGCGAAAAACCGGAAAATTCGAGATTAATCCCGCAGACTTCCAACGATTGTCCGTGCGATTTATTGATTGTTATCACCAAAAGCAACCGAACGGGGAATTGAAATGGACGGTCAGTTGGAAGAATCGGAATTGTGAAATTTTGCCTTTGAATTAACCTTTGCTAAACGTCGGTTGACTCACATTGTTTATCAGTTTCTTGACGGACAACCGCGTACTGTTGCTCAATATCGGTTGATTCAGATTTCGCAATAGTATGAGCGAGCTGAAAACTTCCGTCGGATAGTTGGTCGACGTCCTTGTTCTTCGCTGCTTGAATTGCCCGTTCAAACTAGATTTGTATAATTTACTGCAATGGCGGGAGACACATAGGTGATGAGGTCTTCCTTCGGCAATGAGAACTCGCAAAAATTTGGTAGGGAACGCTATAAATTCAGTAGAAACATCAACAGGAATTTGGCCATTGTCTTAAGAATTCAGTAGCCCATGGGAGGTTCTGTAATTCTGACCCTTATGTTTGTGGTCAATTTCAACTTCTTGGCATTGACGACATTTTCAATCATTCTCTAAATAAATCGGCGGCAGTAGAATTCGAGAGCAATAGCCCCACTAAATCGTTTTGAATCACTTTGCAAATCCTTCATCGTTCGGTCAACTACTTCCAAAGCTCGTTTATGGGCCATCGCGCATTCACTCCAGATGTTGATTTTGCATTCTCGCATCAATTTCGCTGTCGCCGAATTGTTGGTCATTGTGCACTTTGGCATTTTAACTGTGAGAAGATTCATCGGCAGTTTCGAAGCGGAATTTGCAGTTCGACTACCTATAAATAAAGTGGCAGTAATGCAAGAAGATGCAGCGGCCAAGGCAATTTAAGATCTTAAGGGAAGGCATTGTAAATGTCTCCCGTTCCATCTTCAACAACATTCATCAGCGAATCGCACACGTTCTTCTACTCGGCATTCAACAGCGACACATTTGTTCGGACTTTTTCGGTCAGCTCATCTCAATTATAGTTCCCGTTGCAAGTCGCAATCGAACGGATTGTGCATCTAACGATTTGTCCCTGGCATTCCCAATGCTGACAGCAGATTGCAGGATATGAGCACCCATATATCTTCGATTAAAACTAATGCTTCGTTTCGCATGTCGCCGATAATTTTAAAACCACATTCAAACGTCCTTGAATTTGTTTCACAATGAGGTCTGGTTCGGCGAATGACATGTAACTCCGATGATCGGAAACAATGCAAGACTTTGAATCGCGAGCGTTAAGTCCGTTTTCGAGCAAATTACAACGTTGGCAAGCCTCCTGAAATGTGGCGCATAGCATACCATCCACAGTACGCAGGGAATTAAAGGATTTCAAAGATAAAAACATATACCATGACTTGGATAAACTGTGTATAGTCCGACTAATAGAAGGCATTATTTAAGCAGATAATTTTTACTATAAAACTTCAAATTTGTTACGAAGTGAATACCCGCAATTCAATTGGATATACTCATTTTCTACACGTAAACTCATTTTCTAAAAGAATGATCTAATTGATAAATATTGCATAGAATATCGAATATATGTGCTCGTTAACTTCTTCAACCAAAATTTAAGCAAAACATTTTTAATTTCTCTGATTTTCACAATTATCTGAAATTTTTATACCATCACCCTTAGGGATGAGGGTATATATCATTTGATACGAAAAAAAGTGTAACGCATTAAAGGAGACGAGTTGGACCCCAAGTATCTTAAGACCAAATTCGTTTCAGGACTTTTTAAGACAAATGAGCTATGTTCGTCTGTCTGGCTGACTGGCTGGATGGCTGGTCAGCATTATAACTCACGTAAACTTTAACAGATCGGTATGAAAATTTACCAGTATTAATATTTTTCAAAATGAACTAATGAGATTACAAATTGGCATAATAGCCCCTCCCGTTCTGGTACCTCCCATACAAAATTACATATTTTTGGATAATTAATATTTCTTTCATAACTTTTTAACAGAATGCCGGAGGATATTTGAATTTGGTCAGTTTATTTATGTTCCAATAGTGGAGAAACCCTAAGAAAACCGAAACCCTTGTCACACCCCTTCTGGACCCTCCCATACAAATTACCGAATTTACCTCATAGTTTTACTTACATATCATTTTTGTGAGTAAACTGAATTCAATTAAATTTGTGTATGATGTTCGCTTATGCAAATTGGACTCAGGAATGAACATGGACTATATCGGTTCACGCCTTCCGGTACCTCCCATACAAAATTACCTATTTTTGGAAAATTAATATTTCTTCCGTAACTTCCAAGCGGACACTTGGGGGGTAATACAAATTAGTCGGTTAATTTATATTGCGATAGGAGGCGAAACTTCACAAAACCTAACTATTCGACACACCCCTTCTGGTACCTCCCATACATAGGACCGAACTCACCCCCATAATCTTACATACATATCTTTTCTGTAAGCACACTTAATTCAGTCAAATTATTCGTAAGTTGTACGGTTATGAAATATGAATCAGGAATGAATATGGCCTATATTGGTTTACCCCTTCTGGTACCCTCCCATACAAAATTACCTATTTTTGGAAAATTAATATTTCCCCCATAACTTCCAAGCGGACACTTGGGGGTAATTAAAATTAGTCGGTTAATTTATATTGCGACAGGAGGCGAAACTTCACAAAACCTAACTATTCGACACACCCTTCTGGTACCTCCCATACATAGGACCGAACTCACCCCCATAATCTTACATACATATCTTTTTCTGTAAGCACACTTAATTCAGTCAAATTTTTCGTAAGAAGTACGTATGAAAAATTGAGTCAGAAATTAATAAGGACTGTATCGATTCACCCCATTTGGTACCCCTATCAAAAATACCTTTTTTTTGAAATATTAATATATCTCACATAAATTCCAAACCGGCACCGATACCTCCTTCATTTTGGACCACACACAGGGAAAAAATTATACATAAGTATTTTATTTTAATTAAAAATCTATTTATTTCAATAACTCAAGACTTCAACAATATCTTATATTGGGTAATGGTATTTATCAGTCAGTTTACCTGACTGAAATTTCTGTACTGGTTTTTTTTATATTCACACAAAATTCCATACAAAAATCAATTTCCCTAGATGAATTTCCCAAAATTTTCTTTCATAAAATCCTTCCCGTGGAATAATGAACAACTGAAACCAGTAAGAAAGTTTCAGTCGGGCATCCCGACTTCCATATACACTCACCCTCAGTAAACATAAATTTTTTTATTATACAGATATTATAACTCGATTTTTAAAGTGGGAGTGGTACAAATGAATAGAAGGTACAAGAACGGGCGGGGCTATACTTCCAGCTTTTTTTTTTATAGGTTTACAAAATACAGAATTTGGGCACGATCATGTTGAATGCATTGATATTATTACTCCATCTCCAAAGTCTGCTTATTTTCAAGAACCGAAATATTTTTTTAGGATATGTTAAAAAGCAAGTTTTTCTCCTGGCAAAATACTGGCAAAATACTAATTAATACTTAATTATTTTACTGTTTTCCATTCCTTACTTTCTTTTAGTTTTCCCCTACTGTCAACAGTTAGCAATTCAAACAAAGACAACTGCGCGAGCAAATTTTAAGCACCTTACAACAGAGTGACTTTGGCAGAGTATTGCCAGCCCAAATTATTTTTTTCACACAAAAATAATTCAGATCCTAATGGCCGTGTTCGCAGTCTTTCACATTACGTTTGTACACACTAATTTGAATTTTTTTTTTTTAATTAGTTAAATGCTTATGTTTTATGCATGGAAATTATAAAGCTTAACAGTGTGCACATTTTCTTCAAAGAAATTTTTTTCCAGATCTTATGGTTTTCATGGTATAAGCAGTGAAAGTTGGTTTTTCACATTACAAATTTTGGAAGTCACTTTTGAGGTAGACAGATACTTTCTAAAATTTCTGCTCATATAGACAACGGGTTGTCCCCGTACTTTTGGAGATAATAGTTGAATAATGAAGAAAGGAAATTGCATTTCAATCGTTTACATATCGTCGTTCCGAAGTTATCTTCACGTATCTCCAGAAAATCTTTTTGTGGGAAATTGGTTCTAAAGTTTCAAAACTTAATACAAAAATAGTTGTGTGAAAAAAGTATTCCAATATTTTTGTCAGAAGTAGTGCTTGAAATTCTACATACATATATTAGTGTAAAAAAAAACAAAGCCATGGAAACTATTTTCCGAGTTATAGCTATTTTTACATCAAATTATTTAGTCACATTTTGTTGTATACGCCACTTTTTGGGAAATATTTATTTTTTTTATGGCACATACGTGAAAATAACATGAAAACCCGCGTTCATATGTTTTTACTCCGAAATTATCTTCACGTATATCCACTATACGTTCAGTAAGTTGCAAGTAGGCAATTGATCAATAACAACGTGAAACATTTGCGCATTCTGTACAACGTGGTACTAAATTTTACCGAAATGGGTTATAAAGTCATTAGAATAGAAATATAAATGTATCGTCACCTGGAATGTAAAAAAAGCGAGACCCTCATTTTCAGAATTTTAGAGGAGAAGCAAAAAACTTTATAACATGAAAAGTATTACATTTTTGGACACGAATTACTCACGGATTCGCTTAAGATCAACAATATATTACAATATTTTTTTTTTTTGAATTTCTAAAGTTATGTTTGTTAGTCTTTTTTGATTGTTTATGCAATAAAACCGTTATTTTTGGACCTTTGACGGGACGTGTAGAATCGCCTAGTATGCCATATTCAATCCAAAAAAGAATTTGCATTTCCATTGATGGTATGTCGAATTGTTAATTGTTTGTTTCGAAAAATTTTATTGATAACACACTGCTAGAGTATGGAAAAAAATTAAGGAAATTGTAGGAGTGACATGTAGTAAGTGTGATTAAGAACAACATGTATCTGTAACCCATATTTCGATAACACCCTCAAAAACCT
Organism: Muscina levida; assembly: GCA_964034835.1. Lineage (NCBI taxonomy): Eukaryota > Metazoa > Arthropoda > Insecta > Diptera > Muscidae > Muscina > Muscina levida. The sequence goes on along the minus strand of OZ035883.1, from coordinate 115,450,760 downwards.
GAATTACGGGTAAAAACCCGGTCTCCACTTCAGGGCTTATAACTCAGTCAATTTTTAACCGTGTTAAGTTGCTTTAATGGTCTGAAAAGAAGAAGAGACTACTGTATTTCAAACGATGTATATATTTAAATAAATAACTTGTCAGATATGTCTGTGTTTGCCTTGAAACCGCAAACTTGTAGGATTTGAAAGTGACGTTCTTCGAAAAACTTCAATAATTTAACCACTGTGTAAACAATTTTATGGGCAAATATGCGTTAAACTCGTAAATGAATGCAATTTCTTAATAAAATAATAAACATTAGAGAATCCTAATAAAATATAGGATAAAAACTTCTTCTAACTTAAAAAATAGTGAAAAATCCAACAAGTTTGCGGTATCAGGGCAAAAACAGACATATATGACAAGTTATCTACATATATAAATATATGTATTGTTCCAAAGGTCGAGTCTTTTCTTTCCAAAACCATTAAGAAATCTAACTTTGGTTAGGAATTGACTGAGTTATAAGCCTTCAAGTGAGAAAAGTAATGAAGAGTCGGTATTTTTTCCCGTAAGTCAGGATTTTTGTAGTTTAGGGAACTTTGGTATACAGGTTATTGTTGTACTCGATATGACATACAACATGCACTTGTTTACGTTCTAAGTTCTCATTGACTGTAGCACGGTGTAATTTATTTTTCAAAATATGTCACATTTTTCTGGCACATACGTAAAGATAACTTATTTTTTTTATAATCCGAAATTTTCATATATTTTTTATTGTACATTCACAACAATGGTTCATACGGCATCATAACGCAAAAATTTTTTCCCAAAAGTGGATATACAACAAAACGGCTGCTCAATATCTCAGAAACTATAAGAGGTAAGGACCTGGTTATGAAACAGATCGATAGATCTAACAAATTTATCCAAGGAAATGATCTTATCTCAATTTTTTTGATTTTGTGATATACGTGAACATAACTTTGGAACGACGATATGTTGCTTAGAAACCCCAGTAGGACTAAAAATATCAAGTCTTTCACATTACATCGAAAGTCTTTCACATTACATCGTACAAATTTTTCCATTTAAAAGCGATTTTTAGTGCTTATAAATGTTTCTTAAAGAAATTTGTTTACAATCAAAGACCAATATTAGGTCTTGAGGCTAAAGGATCGCACAAAATATCATGGTTTGAGGGAGGTGGGAGTAGAGCGATTTGTGATAGGTGGGACAAAACCATGTTTTTATATGCTTTTTATGGCAAAAAAAAGAAAGGTGTCAAAATTCGAAAACAGCATGACAATATTAAAGGTCGGGTTACACTTGGCTGTGTTCGCGAAAATTTTATTTACAAGAGACTCACGATCCTTTCTTGGCATTTCACTTTCCTTCAGTTTACGGTTTTCTCTCAATTTACGCATAGCTTCTGCCCTCTTTCTTTTGAGTTCTTCGTATTTACCATTCTTTTTTAGCTTTCGATGTAATTTTTATTTTTTTCTGCACTTGTGAGTGGATCATACCAAGTGGTCTTTCACATTACACACATTTAAAGGCAATTTAAACTGAGAAACCAGCATTAATCTTCGAAAACACCACCCATTCCAGATATTAGGAACTCCTGCTCAGAAAAAGTTTTGTTTTCATGACAAAACACCAGCGTGCAACCACCGTTATTAAACTTTTCCAATATTAGTCTTTTACATTACACCGAAATTGCGCAGTTTTCATTGCCATCAAATGTGCATTCAAAATTTTTTTTTAATTTTTTTTTGTTTTCAGCACTAGAACAATTCTTAATCTATATATTGCAAAAGAAAACAATGCAATTTTCTGAGCAAAATAGGTTGTTTTTACCTTTTTCTGTGAGCTATCCATTTTGTTTGAAATCTCAGTTTAAAGCTTACTAGAAAAAACATGCTAGGGTTACCACTGTTTTGAAATTTTCGACCAAAAAACAGTGTTGCCAGGTTTATTATACACTTCTTATATCATACACACAAAATTTTTTTGTTAAAGTCACAAAAAACCTCTGCTGGTTGACATTTTATCGAACACGGCCTAATGGCTTGGAGTATTTTTAATGTAATGGCATCAACACAAAATTCAAAAGCTTTAATCTAAAATTTGGGTTTAGCACTGCAAAAATGGTCATTTAACCAATTGTGCACTGTAACATTTTGTACAGTTTTACTACATGTCTGTAAACCTCTGATCTTACCACTAAGAGTCCTATCTTCAACCTTTTATACTCCACAAGCAGGGAAATAATAATACATAAGTAATTTCTGTTAAAAGTCGGTTAATTTCAATAACTCAAGATTTAAACCCAATAACATACATAGATTGGGGTCTTTTATCTGTCAGTTAATCTGACTGAGATTTGTGTTCAGAATAAAGCATATCGATTTATCTAAACAAAAGTTCACAACGAGACAAGTGGTTTGACTCTTTTGCTATTTACATATCCACATCGTTATACCTGGAGGTGGAGGTAGATGTAAAAGGTGAGCTCAAATTAGCAAGAATGCTATAGCTTATATTATTTTCATCACCTTGATACCCATACGTAAAACCTTATCATTTAGCTACAAGTTACTTTAAAAGACCACATTTAACAATATAGCAAACATCATATAGTGCGAAAATTTGAAACCGTCTGAGTTTTGTTAAATGCGCACATTGTACATGTGTGCTGTAACCACAATACAAATATACCTATGGACTAAATATGTCTGTTAACTAACATTTCATACCGTTTTATTTACCCACTGCTGACCTAGAAATTCTGCACCTATATAGTATGTGTACATTGTTATCGAACACTTTCCTTGTAGATATTGAAATCAAATGTGCATTGAGCTGCATAAGGCCAGACCATAGTTGTTAACGCACTGATTAATAACTGGGTCTAATAATAGTTTAAATAGCTAGAGGGTTCATCGCAAACTATATTTAAACCACAATAAACGTAATTTGTTTTTATATTGTTTATTTATATGCTGCATCAATTTTCACGGTTCACAGAGTAAATAGATTAAATCTACATAGGGTGGATTATATTTAAGACTGAACTGTGTAGGTGTTATATGAGTAATGCGTATTTTATTATTTTGTATAATATAATGTTAAAGGTGATTGCTCTTGTTGTTGTTGCAGTATATGTGTCTTGTCAGTACGAATTGAGGCAGCTACACCAGCCAATTCTTAGTTGGGCCAAAACAACTGTCGTCCGCCGCGGTAATACCTCTTCCTCCAAAGCGATTGATGGAGGGTGTTCTCCGAGCACGACATTCACTCTATAATTATTCACGGCATCGGCATCGACGATAGCGTCCGAGTGAATGTCCGCTAAGTCTCCCTGAAATGCTCTTTGATCTAGAGGCTATGTCTTGTACCGTTGGAACTCGCGCTCTAGATCATGAAGGTCTTTCCTGACCTGCCTGGGGGTGGGAGCCTATCCATAAGATGGTGGTTGGAATGGCTGGACCAGTAACATCAAAACAGGTACTGACTTTTCATTCATTTTCAACCTTTCACATATGACATCAATTGAGTAGCCCGAAGCCAGAATCGTACAATCATCGGCAAGCGATTGACCCGAGGCAGCAAATCTTCGGCCAGAGGCTGCCACCTCAGTACTTTGTGTCTTTTTATGTTCGTCCATCTTCTTGCCTTAGGAGTGGCACATCCCGGAGTGTCTGCTCCGTATTCTTTTCGTCCGTGCCGGGACCGAACAAAATAACAGAGCAACACAATATATCTACTCCATCTGCAAAAACCACCACCGTTCAACATCTGTAAGGTGTAACCGATGTATGGATTGCACTTTAGAGGTTGCTCAACCACCTGAGGAAGTTTCGCCCGGAATATGGTGTAGCCTGTTGTGCATTCGTATCCCGCAGTATGTCCCTAGAGTCGCAGTCGTCTTAGTCGTCGCCCTCGTCATCTACGCCGTCAACGTATTCGCTATACGGTATCGCCGATTGGTATCTGTTCTCCGCGTTATATGCCGAACATTAGTCCGTTACTTCAAGGCGTGCTCCTAGGAGACTTTGATGCCCATCACGAGCTTTGGCTTTTTCTCTTAGCCAATGACCAGAGAAGCTTAGCTTTGGGCGCGCAAATAGATGGCTCTACGGTTAGCACAGCGAATGAGGACGTCCCCATACGGATCTGTGTGACTGTAGCAGCTCGCCAGATATCACCAGGTCTGATTAATGACGTTACCTGGCAGCCCGTCATTTCACATGGATCAGACCACCTCCCCATAATCCTCTCCATTGACAGACCGGTCGATTACATCATCTCTGAGCTTCGTACTTTCTTGAATTAGAGGAAAGCAGACTGGAACGGGTTCAGAGAATTCATCAACCGCAGCTTCAATGCACTACCCATACCCTCAGATGTTCGGCTAGCTGAGAAGAAATTCCGAGACATAATACGCGCAGAGGCCGCTCGCTTTATTCCTGCTGGTCGAATACCAGAAATACGACCTAACTTCCCATTTATGAAATTCGTAGTTCTAACTACTATGGCCGTGGCATAGTGGTTAGAACACGCGACTACCATGCGGGAGATCACTGGTTCAAATCTTGGCTCCAGTCATCTTAAAAAAAAAAAAAATTTCTTTCATTGTCGGCTCCCCTCGATTGTTGTCGACAGCAACTTCGCAGTATTATTGTCGAGTCAATCGGCATGTCTAGTAATACCTTCTCAAACAGTGACGTTCGCATTCGTCGATAAACAAGTAGGTGCCGTTAGTGGTGAATCTAAAAATTGAAAGCGTGTTAATGCATACCTCATTCATAGGGTGTAAAGGGGAATTAAGTTAAGTTCTAACCCTGCATATCCTAGAATCGGAGAAATGAATCTAGAAATCAGTAAGATGGTCGATGAATATAAGCGGAATCTATAGCTAGAATATTTGAAGCAATGCAACTTAAGTTCCGGTATCAGTTAATTGTGAGCAATGGTTAAGTCACTCTCGAATCCTGGCAGGAGAAAAGACCGGACGGCAATCACATTTAAGTGCTACCACTGTGACTGACCCAAAGAGGTGCGCGTGTTATTTTAACCGTCAATTTATTGAGCACCCCGAAAGTGATAGGGTAAAAAGGAGAGTAATGCGTCGTATTTATGCTCTCCGAGCCGAAGAAGCACCACCACAATTTACAGTATGAGAAGTTGCAGATGTCATCCGCAGTGTAAAGTCATCCAAAGCGCTGGGCCCTGACAAAATATCCATGTTGATGCTGAAACAGTTGGACATACCGGGAGTGGAGTATTTGACTTATGTCCTAAACTTGTCCCTGACCACTCAAATAGTACCCGAAGCCTGGAAATGGACAGAGTGGTCCCGCTTTTAAAACCTGGCAAAGATGCGATTATGGGAGAATCATACAGGCCTATTTCGTGATGCATTTTGTTTATCTAAACGTAGGACTAAGAAAAAACTAGTGAAAACAAACTTTTGCTATTGGGAATTTATATTATTAGTCCTCAGGTTGGTGTAACTTTTTTCTTGGGGGATTGTAAATGTACATAATTAAAATTTTTTTAATTTTCTAAGTATATTTTTTCTAAATCGTATTTTTTTAAGTACTACATACAAATAAAAATGTCTCAACGGTGGGTTGGACGACTTTAATTTTTACTAAATTCTAATTGTTATGACGTTTAGCGTAATAGATTTTTTTATACGTTGTATGTGCATTAATCAATGGTTGAGTAATTTTTCGCACCTTTTTGGTATCGTATTTAAATTACGTATTTATCATAAAGACCCCTTGAAGTTATTGATTGATATTGAAGTTGTTTAATGACCATACAATTAAATGGTTCTCCTTAAATGGTTCTCCTCCTCTTACTTCCTTTTTTTGATTTTCTCGTCTATTCATACATTGTACTTTGGAGGACAATGTAACGTAGCAAATTAAATTCAACTCTTAATAAATGTTTAATAACAATCAAATTATTTTTTTATTAATTATATTAAAAGTATTCGAGCGTGATTGTTTATATGAAATTAATTCGAAATGTCATTTTTATATGGGACATGTGGGATGTGTATATGACAGTATACCAAACTATAAATTTTTAATGAGAATATTTTGTATTAATTCACATTTTTATCGAGTTTAAGTACATTATGGAAACCTATTTCAGACTTTACTAATAGTAATTTAAATTGTATGCATAGATTTCAAAATAAATGTGTTAAGGTGTGTAATGAATTGATTTCGTTAGACACTGTGTTCTGTCCAGTCCAGAGAATGACTTTCACCAATGACATTCCATTCCCTGATCTTAACGTTCACATCCTTAATTGCAAAATAAAAATTAAACACCACTTTCTTGATTTAGTGATAACATTACGTTAAATCTGTCAATATTGTAAACTTTCCAGCAGCATAAAATGGGGCTTTGCATGTCTTCTTGCAGGCCTGCAAAGGCAGTCAGAAGTCCTACCCTACAAATGCAACTTTCAGTTCATAGGCAGGCAAGACATTTCGGTCCTCCAAAACTTTATCCTGTTATAGCTTTACTAAATACAGAGTTTAGGCACGATAGCGTTGGATGTATTGATATTATTACTCCATCTCTGAAGTGGGCGGAAAGGTACATTTGTATGGGAGGTCCCATAAGGGGCGCCGCTAGACTTCCAATTTTTTCTCAAAAACTTTGCTGTATCCTGCAATAGGTTTAATAAAATACAGAATTGGGCACGAGCGTGTCGAGAATATTGATATTATTACTCCATATCCAAAGTGGGCGGAAAGGTGAATTTGTATGGGAGGTACCAGAAGGGGCGTGGCTAGACTTCCAATTTTTTTTCCAAAACCTTATCCTGTAATAGCTTTACTAAGTACAGAATTTGGGTGCGATCCCGTTGGGTAGATTGATATTATAACTCGATTTATAAAGTGGGCGGAATGATGTATTTGTATGGGAGGTACCACAAGGGGCGGAGCCATGTATCCCATTTACAATACCGTAAGTAGTTTTTGGAAAATATTAACTCGTGCAAAATTTCAAGACATTTGGTTGCGTCTTTCGAAAGTTATCGTGCGAACCAGCCGGACAGCCACCAGACAGACAGACAGACAGACGGACATGGCTCAAATGCCTTAAAAAGTCATGAATCGAATTTGGTTCTAAGAAACCTAGGGTCTGAAGTGACTCCTTCTATGTGTTACACTTTTGGGTCGTATCAAATGATATATACCCTCATCCCTAAGGGTGATGGTATAAAAAGGTAGGTCTACTAAAATGCTATTTTCTCTGGTTTTAGTTTTAGATTTTGATGACCAAAGGCAAAAAATTTTTGTAAGATATTATTCTATCATGTAGTTGTCTGAAACCGGTGTAAATTTTACAGAAACATGAAAAGAAATTTAATGAAAAGCAGCAAAAACTTGAAAAACCATCTACATTTTTACAAAAATCTAACTTTGAAGTGACATAACTTCGTCAGTTATGATTGAATTTTAAACAGCTATCGTTTTTTTAAGAAATAATTTTATTATCTTTTATTTTCGTCATAGTTTGCAAACATCGGTGAACCAAAACCAGAGAAAATGGAATTTTAGTATATATACCTTTTTTCAAAACACTAAAAATGGAAATTTGGCGATATCACAAAGACTGTTCTACTTTCCACATATCTGAGAGCAGATTTGAATTCAGCGTGCAATTTTACATTAAAATCAATTATTAAATGCCCCGAATACAGAAACTTTTGAAATTTTGTGACATAGTGTTATTAGTCCTCAAGTTGGTGTAACTTTTTACTTGTCGGATTTTAAATGTGCATGATTAAAATTGTTTTAAGTTTATTAGTCTACTTTTTTCTCAATCGTATTTTTGTAAGTACTACATACAAATAAAAATCACTTATCGGTTGGTTGGACGACTTCAATTATTACTAAATTTTAGTTGTTTAGTTTAGTATGTTTAGTTTAGCGTAATAGATTTTTTAAAACGTTATGTGTACATTAATCAATGGTTGATTAATTTATCGCACCTTTGTAGTATCGTAATTAAATAACCTATTAATCATAAACACCTCTTGAAGTTACTGATTGATATTGTAGTTGTTTAATGCGCATACAATTAAATGGTTCTCCTTCTCTTATTTATTATTATTTTTTAACATAGCAAATTAAATTAAACTCTAAATAAATGTTTAATAACAATCAAATTATTTTTTTATTAATTATATTAAAAGTATTCGAGCGTGATTGTTTATATGAAATTAATTCGAAATGTAATTTTTATATGGGACATGTGGCATGTGTATATGACAGTATACCAAACTATAAATTTTTAATGAGAATATTTTGTATTAATTCACATTTTTATCGAGTTTAAGTACATTATGGAAACCTATTTCAGACTTTACTAATAGTAATTTAAATTGTATGCATAGATTTCAAAATAAATGTGTTAAGGTGTGTAATGAATTGATTTTGTTAGACACTGTGTTCTGTCCAGTCCAGAGAATGACTTTCACCAATGACATTCCATTCCCTGATCTTAACGTTCACATCCTTAATTGCAAAATAAAAATCAAACAGCACTTTTCTCGATTTAGTGATAACATTACGTTATATCTGTCAATATTGTAAACTTCCCAGCAGCAACAATGGGGCTTTGGATTCCTTCTTGCAGGCCTGCAAAGGCGGTCAAAAGCTCTACCCTACAAATGCAACTTTCATTTCATAGGCAGGCAAGGCCTGCACATTCCCTTTCGCATTGAAGGCGTTTCAGTAGGCATGCCTAGTAAGTCCTGCTTGGAGTCCTAAAAACCGGGGGCCTTCTATGAGGCATTGCTACTGCAGACGAGCATGCAGGCCTGCAAAAGAGCATTGATAGAAGAACTACAATAACAAACATATGCAAATTATTTCAATCCCAGCAGCGGAAAAGACGAGGCATTGTAAAAATATGCCTGCAAACATGGCTTCAAAGGCAGTTTGTTTACATTCAAATACGCCTTCCTTTTCTAGGAATGTATACAGGCTATAATAAGTCAATCACTAAGCCTAACAAAAAATTCCATACCCATGTACATTTCGCTTCTCAAATGAGACCTGCAATGAGGCCTCTTACTAGGATGAGAACAGATCCCACAGACATGCCTCTTACCCTTCTTAAAACTGGCCTGTGAGCTGCCCTACTGTGAACCCCACAAAAATACCATATATGTGCACAAAGGGCATGCAAACTTTCTTGCATTAAACAGGCCTGTTGACAGTCCTATTAGTAGAAGGCAGAATTGACGTTCATAGCCATGCACTTGTTACTTCTCCGATTAGCCCTGTTGACAGGCCTCTTAAGGGACGATAAGAACGATGCTGTTGTTTATGAGAACCACATGTATGCTATTTGTCGTACAACAACTATATCACGTGATAGCCGACCCAGCAGCAAAAAATGGGGCTTTGCATGCCTTCTTACAGGCCTGCAATGGCAGTCAGAAGCCCTACCCTTCAAATGCAGTCTTCATTTCAAATTAACATAGGCAGGCAAGGCCTGCACATTCCCTTTCTCATTGAAGGCGTTTCAGTAGGCATGCCTAGTATGTCCTGCTTGGAGTCCTAATAACAAGGGCCTTCTATGAGGCATTGCTACTGCAGACCAGCTTGCAGGCCTGCAAAAGAGCATTTATAGAAGGACTTAGATAAAAAAAACATATGCGAATTATTTACATATTAAATTTATAAATTTTTTATAAATTTTTAATACAATATTTATTACAATTTGTAATAACTAGTTTTTTTAAACTCCAGCAGCGGGAATCGATGATGGCTATGAACGTCAATTCTGCCTTCTACTAATAGGACTGTCAACAGGCCTGTTTAAGGCAAGAAAGTTTGCATGTCCTTTGTGCACATCTATGGATTTTTTGTATGGTACACAGTAGGGCTGCTCACAGGCCAATTTTAAGAAGGGAAAGAGGCATGTATGCCTGATCTTTTCTCACCCTATTAAGAGGCCTCTTTGCAGGTCTTATTTTAGAAGCGAAATGTGCATGGATATACAATTTTTTGTTGGGCTTAGTGAAGGATAATTATAGCCTGTATATATGCCTGGAAAAGGAAGGCGTATTGATATGTCAACAAACTGCCTTTGAAGGTAAGTTTGCATTAAAATTTTTGCAATGCCTCCTCTTTTCCGCTGCTGGGTTTCTAATATTATTAGCGAGGGAGATGTGCATGATTTTGTTAACCAACTTTAAATTGAGAGGGCACTGTCCCTTAATGGACTTTGGCGGATTAATTTAGAGTAGTTGACAACAACGAAAAAAGAAATTGAGTATCTGCTATAGAAAATCATCAGCTGAATAACAACGACATAAATAACGACAACTAGGGTATTCAGTTCAAATTCTACGGAAGGGGTAAGAAATCGCATAATTTGTTCTACAAAAATCTAAAATTATTGGAATTAGAGAATATATGGACATGGAAATTAACATTCGAAATCAGCAACGATATATCAACATCACCATCCAAGAGTTTGCACACAAACGATATTCCTTTTACTCTCAAGAGTAGGTAGTCTAATAAGTTTAAATCTATTTTTATACGAAGGCAAATTATTGTCATCTGTACAACAAAAACTACAAAGGACGATTAACAAAACAACGACATATATGAAATTAAATCATAAATTTAAGTTGCTGCATATAAACTAATGTTGAACCGATGTATTAAACGATACAAACTCAATTATTTGTGATGAATATTTAATTCAAATTAAATTTGTATTTATTGAAATTAATGTCATATTCATGTTCAATGATTGGCATATGTATGTATAGCGAATTATATATACAAAAACAATTAATTTTTAATGAGATATGTTACGTAAATTCTATTTAATATTATTATGCCTTAATTGGGTTGAAATAGACAGTGGAAAACGATTACTTTTTTTTCGTTTTTGTTAATTAAATGAGGTAGAAAAACATGATATACTAAGATGTGTAAGAAATTAAGTGTATTTTATAAGTGAACGCAAGTAGTTACACACACATCGCCGGAATAACAAATAAAACTTACATAAACTTAATTTCCTTTTACTTCCAATGAATGAGGTATGGGATAGCTTCTTGCGTTGATGGTAGTTAACACGCTTTCTATTTAGATTCACAACAAACGGCTCCTACTTGTTTATCGCGAATGCGAACGTCATTGCTTTTACTAGAAATGCCGATTGACTCGATACTATGCTGCGAAGTTGCTGTCTACAACATAGAGGGGTACGGCAATGTAAGAAATATGTAGATGACTGGAGCCGGGAATCGAACTACGGATCACCCGCATGGTAGTCGGGTGTTCTAACCACTATGCCACGACCGCTCTCAAATAGTTTGACCTAAAATGGCAGCAAAAACGAAAAGTGGGGTTTTGTTGGGAGTCGATTGGACATCAAAAATCCATTTGAATTTAAATCCTAGTCGATCCTTTTTTGAGATAAAAGGACTTTTTGTTTTTTTGTTCTAACCACCATGCCACGACCGCTCTCAAATAGTTTGACCTAAAATGGCAGCAAAAACGAAAAGTGGGGTTTTGTTGGGAGTCAATTGGACATCAAAAATCCATATGAATTAAAATCGTAGTCGAAACTTTTTTGAGATAAAAGGACTTTTTGTTTTTTTTTTTATCCCCGTCTTGTGCTTGTGCTTTTAGAGGTGACGGCAACACAATATTTAATATTTTTCAAAACGAACTAATAGCCACTTCTGGTACCTCCCTTACAAAATTATCTATTCTTTGAATAATTAATATTTCTTTGCTACACCCCTTCTGGTACCTTCCATACAAATGTCCGAATTCACCCTCATAGTTTTACATACATATCTTTTTTGTAAGTACACTGAATCCAGTAAAATTTTGCGTATGTTGTATGGTTATGAAAATTTTAATCAGAAATGAATATGGATTATATTGGATCACCCCTTTTTGTACCGTCCACACAAAATGACCTTGTTTGGAAAATTAATATTTCTCCCATAACTTCCACGCCGGCACCTGGGGGATAATCAAATATGGTCAGTTTATTTATCTTGTAATAGGAGGCAAAACCTCAGCAACCCTAACTATTTGACACACTTTTTTCATACATAGCATTTTTGTATCTACCCTGAATTCAGACAAATTTTGACAAAGTTAGCGTTCATTGAACGTTGATTTACGAAAAATAAATCAGACAAGTTGTGCTGCCCCTAATCGTACCTCTTGTACAAATAAGTAAAATTTTTACGATTTTGCCCCACAATCAGACAAACCAGTAAGAAAGTTTCAGTCGGGCAACCCGTTTTACATATGCCCCCACCCTCAGTAAAACAAAAAATATTTTATTATATTGATATTAAAACTCGATTTCTAAAGTGGGCGGAGTGGTACATTTGTATGGGAGGTACCAGATGGGGTATTTCTCCAAAACTTTATCCTGTTATAGCTTTACTTAATACCGAATTTGGGTACGATCGCGAGGGGTGTATTGATATTATTACTCCATCTCTAAAGTGGACGGAAAGGTACATTTGTATGGGAGGTACCATTAGGGGCGTGTCTAGACTTCCAATATTTTTTCCAAAATTTTATCCTGTTATAACTTAACAAAATACATAATTTGGGCACGATCGTGTGGAGTATATTGATATAATAAGTCCATCTTTAAAGTGGGCGGAGTGGTACATTTGTATGGGAGGTACCAGAAGGGGCGTGTCTAGACTTCCAGATTTTTTCTCCAAAACTTTATCTTGCTTGAACTTTACTAAGCACAGAATTTGGGCACGATCGCGTTAGGTCTTTTAATAATATTAATCGATTTCTAAAGTGGGCGGTACCAGATGTATATGGAGGTAGCAGATGGGGTGTGGCTAGACTTCCAGTTTTTTTTTCTCAAAAACTGTATCCTGCTATAGCGTTACTAAAATATATATGGGTACGATAGCCTTCAATTTATTGATATTACTACTCCATCTTTAAAGTGGGCGGAAAAGTACATTTGTATAGGAGGTACCAGAAGGGTCGTGGCTAGACATCCAATATTTTTTCCAAAACTTTATGCTGTTATAACTTAACAAAATACATAATTTGGGCACGATCGTGTCGAGTGTATTGATATTATAACTCCATCTCTAAAGTATGCGGAGTGGTACATTTGTGTGGGAGGTACCAGAATGGGCGTGTCTAGAGTTCCAGATTTTTTCACCAAAACTTTATCCTGCTTGAACTTTACTAAATACAGAATTTGTCACGATCGCGGTAGTTCTAATAATAATATTATATTAATCGATTTCTAAAGTGGGCGGTACCAGATATATATGGAGTTACCAGATGGGGTGTGGCTAGACTTCCAGTTTTTTTTTCTCAAAAACTGTATCCTGCTATAGCTTTACTAAAATATATATGGGTACGATAGCCTTCAATTTATTGATATTACTACTCCATCTTTAAAGTGGGCGGAAAAGTGCATTTGTATAGGAGGTACCAGAAGGGGCGTGGCTAGACTTCCAATATTTTTTCCAAAACTTTATGCTGTTATAACTTAACAAAATACATAATTTGGGCACGATCGTGTCGAGTGTATTGATATTATAACTCCATCTCTAAAGTGGGCGGAGTGGTACATTTGTATGGGAGGTACCAGAAGGGGCGTGGCTAAACTTCCAGTTTTTCCAGTTGTGATGATGATGATGATGTAGGGTGATGATGATGATGATGTTATAAGATTATTAATCTAACCAAATTCAAGTATCCTGCAGTTTCCCGTTTGGAAGTTATGGGGAAAATATTGATTTTCCCAAAAACAAGTAATTTTGTATAAAAGTTACCGAAATGGGTTTGGCTATCGCCTTTACTTCTCTCCAGCATTTGCAGATACTTTAATTTCTAAATACAACGTCTATCGCCGCCCACGCCTCTAACACCCTTCGAATTCTAGTCCATCACCTCTAAAGCTAAACTAAAACTTTTACACAATATTGTTATGAATACAATAAATGAAAACTCATTCTTTGTAGAGAGTATATTGTATAAATTTCTTACATTGAGAATTTCACCCACATTGTCGAACGAATATTTTTTTTATAAGGGAAGGAAATAATTGTATAATATATCCTTCCGTAATGTATCTATGTACTGCTAAAATACCAATGAAATTCTTGGTAGTCAATTGTTTAGAAATTTGTTACCAAAATTCCATTGTACAACAATCCTTAGAAATCTGTCGGTAAATAAAGGCAAAGCTAAAGTGTGAGAAGTTATTGTAAGGAACAATAACTTTCATACATACATGTAGTTTTTTACCAATGTAATTAATGTTTTTTTATTCTTTGATAGATTTATGATCGATTTATTTACGATGATACGAAAAGTTTAGAAACATTGTATGTTATGATATAATAAATATTTTCAATCAGATATTTGAAAAACCATTATACTATTTTTTGATTATTGACAATATATTATTAATTTTTCCTATAGCTAATACTGCATATACCAAGTCAAGGAAAAATTCGTAAACTTACAATACTGTTTCTATCACAACATAATAATACACTTGCAACACTAGACATTTACTTCACACTACCCATACAAATCAAATGTTTAATATCAACAATGTTGTATATTATTCATACGACAATTCACTTACAGAGCGTTGACAAAACTACAAGTCACCAGCTCACCTTGTTTAATGTATACACACTCATATTTTATTCTATCTCTTGCAGGAAATGTGCCTTTTTGAAACGCTCGTCCATCAACTTCAATGGAACCTTTGCCATGTGTTATGCCTAAACAAACGTGAGATAAGGTGGTGGCCGAAGGACTTCATGAACACAAAGTATTCTTATCTCGTTACATGTTTACACAAAGAATGCCGAGAGAAAGCAAAACTAACTACCACGAATTTTTCATTTTATTTTTCTGCTACAATTTTTTTTTTCATCGCCATCACAATATAACCCATCAGCAGAGTGGCGGAAACTATACATCATGAATGCTCTCGTTGCTTATTTATACATTAGATACACAAAACATTGTAATGATAAGTCACAAATAAAAATAACAAACGGAAACTAAAAGCAATGAGAAAAGGTAAAAAGGTGAAGAAAAAAGTTAAATAAATGTTAGAAAATATTTATCAATGGGTAGCATGAAAGCACAAGAGGTCAGTGCATAGCTTTAGATTTGCTATTGTCGAAGAAACTCTTAACAGAATATGTGCGCCGCTGAAATGACTAAAATAATAGGAAAGCAGAACAATTTATCACGCATACACGTACGGTGCGACAGTATAATATCTACAAAGCAGAGCTAGGGAGTTTTACGAGCCAAGAAGTTTTGTTTAAAAAAAATAACATGTTAAATTCAATAATGAAATTTAATGTATTTAAAAATTTATTCGTGATTCTATCATTAAATTCTCAGCGATACAATATACATATTTCGATGGTAACCAAGCTTTCACCCTATAATCTAAGCATTTCCAACCATTATTCTATCCCATTTTGGTGGTCATATTTTCGTTTTGTTCTACTTAACGAAAGATTTTATTACCTTACAATAGTATTTGGGTTAATGTAATTAATTTCTTCATTAGTTTTCTGCGTCACATATTATATTTCGATTTCTTTTTAGCTGTACTTAAGTTTCTATTCCTTAATAATACGAATTACATAACTTTCGTTGTAAAATAATACCGCCATAGAAACAACTTTAAAACTTTACACCACGCATGCTGTATGCTTGGCACGTTTTCAAATAAGTTGTGAACGTTGCAACACTTATCGTTTAAAAGCGATAAAGTTCTACGGCAAGTAAATTCATAAACAAATACCAATAGAAATTGTTATTGTGGCAGATAAATGTGCAAGTTTTATACACAGAGACGATATTACGTTTTATAGATAAGTGGTTACCAATATAACTGAAAGCATAAAGCATTTAAGTGAAAATGATATTTGTAATGCCCACATACAAAGCTATTGATAATGATATTTTGTAAAGAAACTGTTTAATAACAATCGATCTATTACTTTGGTTTGCGATATCTTTAAATTTTTAAGAAGCGGATTCCTCCACTTTCTATACCATCACCCTTAGGGATGCGGGTATATACATATTATTTGATACGAGAACCAGAACAGAAATTGAAGTCAGTTAAACTGACTGATAAATACCACCACCCAATATAATATATTGTTTAAATCTTGAGTTATTAATATTATTATTTAAAATAAAATTACTTATTTATAATTTTTTGCCTGCTTGCAGAGCGACACCGTTAAAAATTTGACTTATATATAGGAGGTACAATGAGGGTCAGCCCTACGTGTCCGATTTTTATACCCTCACCCTACGGGTAGGAGGGTATATATCATTTGATACGACCTAGACTCTATGTTTTTTATACCATCACCCTTAGGGATGAGGGTATATATCATTTGATACGACCCAAAGGTGTAACACATAGAAGGAGTGACTTTAGACTTTTTAAGTCGAAAGACGCAACCAAATGTTTTGAAATTTTGCACGAGTTATTATTTTCTCAAAACTACTTACGGTATTGCAAATGGGCTACATGGCCCCGCCCCTTCTGGTACCTCCCATACAAATACATCATTCCGCCCACTTTAGAAATCGAGTAATAATATCAATATACCCTACGGGATCGTCCCCAAATTCTGTATTTAGTAAAGCTATAACAGGATAAAACTTTGGAAAAAATGTTGACAGCCTAGCCACGCCCCTTCTGGTACCTCCCATACAATTCTACCTTTCCGCCCACAATAGAGATGGAGAAATAATATCAATAAATTAAACGTGATCGTACCCAAATTCTATTTTTAGTAAAGCTATAAGAGAATAAAGTTTTGGAGAACAAAATTGGAAGTCTACTCACGCCCCATCTGGTACCTCCCATACAGATCTGGTACCGCCCACTTTGGAAATCGATTAATATTATTAAAAGACCTAACGCGATCGTGCCCAAATTCTGCATTTGGTAAAGTTTAAGCAGGATAAAGTTTTGGAGAAAAAATCTGGAAGTCTAGACACGCCCCTTCTGGTACCTCCCATACAAATGTACCCCTCCGTCCACTTTAGAAATAGGGTAATAATATCAATACACTCAACACGATCGGGCCCAAATTCTATATTTTGTTATGTTATAACAGTACAAAGTTTTGGAGAAAAAATTGGAAGTATAGCGACGCCCCTTATGGTACCTCCCATACAAATGTACCTTTCCGCCCACTTTAGGGATATACTAATAATATCAGTACACCCAAGGCAATCGTGCCCAAATTCTGTAATAAGTAAAGCTATAAGAGGATAAAGTAATGGAGAATAAATCTGGAAGCCTAACCACACCCCTTCTCGTACCTCCCATCTAAATGTACCACCCCGCCCACTTTAGAAATCGAGTAATAATATCAATATAATAGAAAATTATTTGTTTTACTGAGGGTAAGGGTAAATGTAAGTTGGGTTGCCCGACTGAAACTTTCTAACTGGTTTTAATTACAAATCGGTTAATTTCAATAACTCAAGACTTAAACAATATCTTATATTGGGTGATGGTATTTATCAGTCAGTTTAACTGACTGAAATTTCTGTACTGGTTTAAACAAAATTCGAAACATGAGTTTTTAAGTCGTTTGAGCCATGTCCGTCTCTCTGTCTGGCTATCGGGCTGGTACGCACGATAACTTTCGAAAGACGAAACGAAATGTTTTGAAAGTTTGCACAAGTTAATATTTCCCAAAAACTACTTACGGTTTTGAAAATGGGCTACATGGCCACGCCCCTTCGCGTACCTACCATACAAATGTACCATTCCGTCAACTTTAAAAATCGAGCAATAATATCAAATTACCCAACACAATCGTGCCCAAATTCTGTATTTAGTAAAACTAAATTAGAATAAAGTTTTGGAGAAAAAATTATAAGTCTAGCCAGCCCCTTCTGCTGGTACCTCCAATACAAATGTACCATTCCGCCCACTTAAGAAAGCGAGTAGTAGTATCAATACAATCGACACGACTTACCCAAATGCTTTATTGTGTTGACCTACACCAGGATAAAGTTAAGGAGAAAAAATTGGAAATCAAGTCACGCCCCTTCTGGTACTTCTCATAGAAATGTACTTTTTACTAAGGGTGAAGGTATATGTCAGTCAGGTTTCATGACTGAAACTTTCATATTGGTTTTTATTGTAAAGCGATGTCCAAAAAACGCTTACCTTTGCAAAATTTATCCGAATTCAATGTACATACTAAAATTATATGCATGTAAAAGGGGCAATATCGCTTATCTATAGGGGTGGTACCAAAAGGGGTGTGTGAAATATTAAGATCTTCTGAGGTTTCGTGTCCTAGTACAAGATAAATTAACAGACCACATTAAATATTCCACCAGGTGCCGGTTTGGAAGTTATGGGGAAATATTAATTTTGCAAAAATAGGTTATTTTGTATGGGACGTACCAGAAGAGGTTAATCTATATGGGTCATATTTATTCATGGTTCAAATTTCCATAACCGTACAACATACGCAAAATTTTACTGATTTACATTTATATGTAAGGTTATGAGGGTGAATTCGGTCATTTGTATGTGAGGAACCAGAAGGGGTTTGCTATCTTAATGAGCCTTACAGGATTGGTAGCCTTTGAAAAAAGAGTTCAGACTGAAACTTTTACATACTCGCGAGTACCAATGCTTTCACATCAATACCCAAAGCAGGTGAAACGGTCGGTACTACATTGCAAGGATGTAGTAGCCTCACCATTGGGAGGCAGAGGAAGTTCCATAGCCCTTCCGCTCGACGACGGTGAACCGAAACCCTACAAGTGTAAGGTTAACCACGTTGAGATCAATACGACAACAGATGAACAAGGGCACGCACCGAGGCCCTTGCACGGATGCATCCCAAGTCACCCACGGTAACAGAAAATTAATACAGAAATTTCAGTCAGCTGAATTGACTGATAAATACCATCAGCCATACGGCTCTCGGTCGTATGGCCAGACGAGGCGTTTAGTAAAACTGTAGAAAAGGTTACAGCCCACAAATGTGAAATGCCAAATTCAATATATCTGGGCATATGGAAATTTTTTATGGGGTACCGAAAGGGTCCAACTAAGAATCATAGAAAAATTCTCTAATTAATTCGCACACAAATCTGAAAAGAATTCATATTGTCTAATGTGTGGGGTAAACCCAGTTTCTTAGGTTTCACCAGTAAATGAAGGGTATTTAAATTGTGAGGTCCGATGTTGATTTTGGATAAAACTCAAGTTATTTAGGAAACTATTGCAATTTCTTTTTATTACGATAATATTGGTATGGTTCACGTTACGATAATATTATGTATGGAACAAAATATCGGCCAAATGGCCGCCGCGACCTCGGCGGCATACCTCCATCCGGTGGTCTAAATTTTCGATGACGCTAAGGCATAATTGAGGTTCTATGCCGTTAATGTGCCGAATTATCTCATACTTTGGCTGTTGAATAGTTGCTGGCTTATCGACGTACACATTTTCTTTCAAATAACCCCAAAGAAAGAAGTCCAACGGTGTCAAATCACATGATCTTGGCGGTCAATTCACATCGCCACCACGTGAGGTAACGTGGCCATTGAATTTGTCGCGCAAAAGAGCCGTCGTTTCGTTAGCTATGTGGCAAGTGGCACCTTCATGTTGAAACCTCATATCGTCCACATCCACTCTTTGGGGGTGCATTGGTTTTTCGACAATCACTCTTGAATTACACTGGGCTACACACAAAATATACAGGGGTTCTCATATAGCATTTCTGTTAGACTGGAGTCCATAGAGTAAAGTGATACTTTTAGTTTTTCTCGGTCACTTCGTTAAGTAATGTTTTTATACCAAATTAAGTGAAATGACGATACTCCTAAAGTTACAAGTTCAAAAATTCATAAGTCTTCTCTTTGCAAACCGATGTTCAAAAGTTTACATCTGTTTTAAAGTTATGACTTTCACCTTTTATTAAAAAAAATAGTTTTGAAAATCGATTAAAAAATAGTGAAACGGCGGCAGTTTTAGCAAAACAACCCCGAAAAAAATTGCGAATTCTCATTTTCCCAACGCTCTCAGTTGATCATGAAGCAGCGCAATTTATATGTTTTATTTTTGTATTATGCTATATTAAAGTAGCTTTCCTTAGAGTGTGTGTGTCACTTTGTACAAATACATATGACGTATACGTATCACAACAAGTAATTCATACTACATATTCCAAAGAATGTCGAAAAATATATTACAATATAAAATTAGCATAACTCATTCATTTTTCCACCGATTCTAATAAACTTACCTATTTTAGAAAGCTATTTTAATGTAGCATAATACAGAAATAAAAAAATATACATTGCGCTGCTTCATGATCAACTGAGAGCGTTGGGAAAATGAGAATTCGCAATTTTTTTCGGGGTTGTTTTGCTAAAACTGCCGCCGTTTCACTATTTTTTAATCGATTTTCAAAACTATTTTTTTTAATAAAAGGTGAAAGTCATAGCTTTACAACAAGTGTAAATCGGTTTACAAAGAGAAGACTTATGAATTTTGGAACTTGTTATTTTAGGAATATCGTCATTTCACGTTATTTGGTATAAAAACATTCCTTAACGAAGTGACCGAGAAAAACTAAAAGTATCACTTTACTCTATGGACTCCAGTCTAACAGAAATGATACATGAGAACCCCTGTATATTTTTTTCCTTCACATTTGTATCACTGTGTTATCATTCGCCTAAATGCAGCAACTCTAAAGATGATTTTTTTTGAAAATTGATCATCCACTATTGCCATTTCTTGCCATCATTTTAACCATTGACGACATTTGGAATGGTCAAGAGGCCTAAGTTCTTGAGTCAATTGCTGCTTGTTAAAGTTTAAATGCAAGTCTTAATGCATAATGTTCATCAACGACAAGAGTGAGATGTGCAATTGTTGGACATTTCGACGAGTTGGACGGTGGACGGCTTTTTAGTCACACTATCGCAAACAGCAGCAATATTTTCTGCAGTATGAGCTGTAGGCGCATGCACTGGTGTTTGCACATTTGGAAGATTAAATTGACCGAAAAAATCACGAAGTACACGATATGCATTTTGATTTGAACGCCCATTTGCATAATTAGCCTGAATAACTTAAACGCTTTGCTCGATTGTGTATCTTCCCATGGTTCAAATTGCACAAAATAACTTAAAAACTTGGTCATTTTGTATGAGAGGTACCAGAAAGAGTCAGCCGATATACACCATAAATTTTCATTAGCAAATATCGATCGAAAAATATGACTAAATTAAGGGTACTCACCAAAATGATATGTATGTAAAACTATGATGGTGAATTCGGTCGGACACCCCGAAGACTTGCCGAGTCCTGCCGTTTTTCCGTTTTTCTAGCCAACATTTCTGGAGTGGAGAGCATTTCCCTCACATTCCACTCATTTCCTACTCCTACTAATTGCTAATCTAAATAATATTAACAAAAAACAGATATCATAGTTAGGTGACTGGTTTTTACTGAACCTGTCGTAGGCCTAGTACTGTTGAACCGGTTCAAGACACATCACAAAGTATCAGTGAGGTGTCAATTGACACTTTAGTGGCCAACCCCATACAAAACGTACCGGTTGTCTACATACAAAATTTCCGGAACTGAAACCGGTTCATGCACCCCAGGGAGCCGGTCCCGTGACTGGTACTGTACCGGTTCATTTTCCCGTAGGGATATTACGTGCTACAAGTCTTCAGAAGGTTTTACACAAGTGCCCAGGTCCTCTCTTTTGAAAAGACATTGAGTATTCCTTGCCCTGTTAGCAGAAAATCAATCAAAGGATGAAGCTAAATTTATGATTTTACCCAACATACCTTACACTAGACAAACACCTATAAGTAGCACACCCGTTCTCACTCTCATATAAAGGTGTTTGCCATCTCAACAAGAAAAGCTCGTCGCTTTACGCTGAGCCCTACTATTAGTACTCTCTACTCTCTCAACAAGCCAGTCCAAACAGATGAGGATATAACCTTTCCTGGACTTGAAATCCAGCTCCCAACGGATAATAACACCATGCAGATGGGCAGCTCCTATCAAAACATGCAGGTTCTCTTTTGGTACCGTATGACATACTGGTATACAATCCAATAACACCACTCTCTGTCGAGAGAGAGTGACTTACAGTATCCGAAAGCAATACTCTCTACCGCATAGAAAACACATGTGCTACCACAGCAACAAAGAGTTCCAGTATGAACAGCTCATGTACTAAGACTTCAGTCGTTCCTAAGCACTCATCTTAGGTGGCTGACAGTGCCTATCAGAATGCTTTACAACCTAACTAAATGCAGCGAAGAGTTTATCCTTTCGCCCACAGCGACAGACAAATATGTCGCCTCCGTGACACATCTGAGTACAGACCTGCTCAACAGTCTGACATACGGCCTACGCGACAATTTGCCACGCAAAAGCATCATATTAGTTTTTCGCCTAAAAAGCTAACACCTACTTGTTTAGACCATTGACCGACAATACTCATCCTAGCCAAAACCCGCTAATTTAACACAGAGCAAAACCGACTCTAAAACAATAAAAGTAAATCATCGGCATACGCCAAAGTTTGCACTGATAACCTAGCTGTCATAGCAATTGATCCATCATGAGGTTCCATATAAATGGTACACAGATTAACCCATGTGGACAACCACGAACAACATCAAGCTTCACAGAACTAAGTGCCCCAACCACGCTCGCATTTTCGCCAGAAAATAACTACGCCGTAACCGCAGCTGTCTAATCCTTTGTAACAATCTGCTCCATTTTCAACTTACTTGGGAATACACATAGTGCACCTTAGCCTTAGAAAAGAACTCCCGCAATAAAGTACGCACACAATCTCCCCATGAAGAAGGGACAGCAGCACCACATCTAATTCCCAAGATTTCCATACTGGTCGTAGTGAGTTGGGAATAGAGATGTGCACAAGAATCAACCCTGTGCTGAGTGCTCGAGAAGACTCCTAAACGTTATTATACCATCACCCTTAGGGATGAGGGTATATATCATTTGATACGAAAAAAAGTGTAACGCATTAAAGGAGACGAGTTAGACCCCATGTATCTTAAGACCAAATTCGTTTCAAAACTTTTTAAGAAGAATGAGCTATGTCCGTCTGTCTGGCTGGCAGGCTGGCAGGCTGGCTGGCTGGATGGCTGGTCAGCAGGATAACTCGAGTAAACCTTACCGGATCGGTATGAAAATTTTCCAGTATCAATATTTTTCAAAACGAACTTATGGGATTGTAAATGGGCTGAATAGCTCCACGCCTTCTGGTACCTCCCATACAAAATTACCTATTTTTGGAAAATTAATATTTCTTCCATATCTTCCAAACGGACAACCGGAAGATGTTTGATGTCAGTTTTTTTATCTTGCAAAAGAAAACAAACCCTAAGAAAACTGAAACCTTTGCCCCACCCATTCTGGTACCTCCCATACAACTGACCGAATTGACCCTTATAGTTTTACATACATATCTTTTTTGCAAGTAAACTGAGATCACTCAAATTTTGCGTATGATGTTTGCTTATAAATATTAGACTCAGGTATGAATATGGACTATATCGGTTCACGCCTTCTGGTACCTCCCATACAAAAGGACCTATTTTTGCAAATTATATATTTCTCCAATAACTTCAAAACAGTCACTTGGGAGGTTATGAACATTGGTCGATAAATAAATGTTGTGATAGGAGGCGAAACCTCAGAGAGCCTAACTATTTGACACACCCCTTCTGGTACCTCCCAAATGACCGAATTGACTCTTATAGTTTTACATACATATCTTTTTTGTAACTAAACTTAGATCACTCAAATTTTGCGTATGATGTTTGCTTAAGAAAATTAGACTCAGGTATGAATATGGACTATATCAGTTCACGCCTTCTGGTACCTCCCATACAAAATTACCTATTTTTCGAAAATTAATATTGCTCCTATAACTTCCAAACGGACTCTTGGGGGGTAATGAAAATTGGTCGATTAATTTATGTTATTATAGGAGGCAAAACCCTAGAAAACCTAACTATTTGACGCACCCCTTCTGGTACCTCCCATACAAATGACCGAACTCACCCCCATAGTATTACAAACATATCTTTTTTCTAAGTACACTGAATTCAGTCAAATTATGAGTAATTTGTACGCTTATGGAAATATGAATCAAGAGTGAATATGAACTATATCGGGTCACCCCTTCTGGTACCTCCCATACAAAATTACCTGTTTTTGGAAAATTAATAATTCTCCCATAACTTCCAAACAGACATTTGAGGGGTAATGAAAATTAGTCGGTTAATTTATATTGTGATAGGAGGCGAAACCTCAGAAACCTAACTATTTGACACACCCCTTCTGGTACCTCCCACACAAAGACCGAACTCACCCCTATAGTCTTACATACATATGTTTTTTTGTAAGTGCACTGAATTCAGTCAAATTATTCGTAAGTTGTACGTATGAAAATTTGAGTCAGGAATGACTGTATCGGTTCAGCCCTTGTGGTACCCCCTATCAAAATTAATTTTTTTTGACAAATTAATATTTCTCACATAAATTCCAAACCGGCACCTATACCCCCTACACAAATAAGTAAAGTTTTGGACGATTTTGCACCACAAGCAGGGGAAAAAATATACGTAAGTAGTAGGGTGATCAATTATTCGGGTTTTTGAGAAAACCGGTTTTCGAATTATTCGAAAAATGGTATTTAAAAAAAACCGGTTGCTTTTTTTGAAATTCACAAAAAACCGGATAATCCGGTTTTCAAATGTATGCCAAATAACAAATGAATCACAATTTTTGACAAAAAAATTTCATTGAAAAATAACAGAAAATATTTCAAATATACTTAAAAAAAGTAAACTTTTAGCTTAATTATAACACAGTGCAACACATAAAGTGGTGCCACCTTCGTACCCAGCTATTTTTGAAGTATATACCGTAACTAAAAAAATCCCCAAAGGACTTGTCCCCATAACATCGAAACATTTTTTTATGGATACTCCAATATTTTCACTCCAACACTATTTTTTGAAAAAAAGGATAATTTTTACGGAGTCGATATTTCATAAACCGTTCGGAATTTTTTCTTTTTGTCTTCGGCAAAGTTGTAGATCTAAACCAGAGCAAAAAAATAGATCGACCTAAAAAAATTGCATGCAGTGCATGAAAATTGCAAAAATATGGGAAAAAGGCTATTTTTTCACGATGTCTATTTGCTTTAAGTAAATCAATTTTTTCTTTAACTTATCTTTTTTGGATAGATAGAAATCATATATTTTCTCCCATATTGTAGTCTCAGAAGACGGCAGAAGCTGGAAAAAAACATGTACGACTACACATTTAACACAATTATGAATGAATTTAAATAAAAAGTATCAAACGCCAGAAAACCGAGATTCGACAAAAAAATAACCGGTTTATTCGATATTCGAAAAACAGGGATTTAAAAAAAACCGACGGTTTTAATGAGTGAAAAAAACCGAGTAGCCGGTTTCTGAAAACCGAACTGATCACCCTAGTAAGTAGTTGTATTTTAATTAAAGATCTATTCATTTCAATAACTCAAGACTTCAACAATATCTTATATTGGGTGATGGTATTTATCAATCAGTTTACCTGACTGAAATTTCTGTACTGGTTTTTCTTCTTATTTGACACTAACAACAGATATTCGTGCGTTAATATTCGCACTCAAAAAAGAATTCCAAGCGCTTCGATCTTTTGCGCTACTCGGTTAGTTGTTGCACCAAGTTTATATAACAACTCCTTTAGTCTATTCAACTAACTTTTGGAACAAGTTTACTCTTTGTTCGTTGAAATAAAATAACATAGTTTTGTCCACATTTATTACCAGACCTACTTCTGGCGACTACTTCTCAATGCTTGAAAAGCCCGCAGTAACATCCTGTAGCTCTCGGTCAATGATATGGATATCATTGGCGTACGCGATGAGGAATGAGAGTAAAACAAACAATAATGTTATGTTGGTATAATCAAAAAGTGACTATTCTATAACGAAACCCCCTACGATATCTTGGATGATTGGTTAAATGATGGTACCACTTTGTATGTGAGTAGACCTGCTATTGTGACTATATAACGAAACCCCTACGATATCTTGGATGATTGGTTAAATGATGGTACCACTTTGTAAGTGAGTAGACCTGCTTTGTTATCTCAGGCGAATATCTGTAATTTTTGTGTCAAGCAATGCCATTTTTAATGCATATCTTATAGCTGGAAATTTGCTTAGGAATCTGTGAATTGTTCTATTTATCTAGAACATATTTTTTGTATTGCAAATACTTATTATTTCACTTTTATATATAAAAGAAGCTAATGGTTACATCACAGTTTAATATGCAACGTATCACTTAATGTTTATAACTGCTATAACATTTCAGTTGGAAAATTTGTTTGAGTTTCACAAATGGCTTTAAAATATTTATGTTCACCTGCGTCTCTGTATGTTGCCTCTCTGGCTTTTAAGATGACATGCAGTTCGTGATGGTTTTGTTTTTTGTTTCCGTTCTCATTTTTACACCTCTTCATTGGCGTTAAAGGTACAAATAGTTATGGCTTTATTTCACAGTTTCTTCGGCAAGTATAGAATACAGGTCAAACTAAAATAATGCGTGTTTTTAAGTGTCAACTGAAATTAAATACTTGGACTGCATATGAATATGACCTATAGGAAGCAATTACGAAGAGATATACGCCTACTTAACTAGAGTATTTATAAATTTTTTATCGCAAAAAATTATATGCTTTCTTTTTAAATAGTAGAATTCGATTGATAAATATATATCAGCATTCAAAATACCATTTAATAGATTTTAACACTGTAATCAGCGTTACTATCTGCAAATTGCGTTATACGACGCTTGCCTGTACTTGATTTAATGAGCGAAATATTACAATGGGGTGCCAAATAAAAGAATTTTTGAGAGATGGAACAATAGAAGTTTTGTCGTAAAAATTTGAGCATACGCATAGATTTAATGCAGCTATTTATGAATATATGCAACGTGACATTAGGATGCGGTTCAGATGTACTCTTGTTTCCCCCTATTTGCCACGTAAACTGGGTGTTTACGTTTTATGTTTTGGTATGTTTAATTTTATATTATGTAATTTTGCAATATATTTAAAATTTGGTTGCATAAAATGCAGTCATTGTCATAGTTGATGTGGCACAAAAACCCACCGATTGTATACCCTCACCCCTTCGGTTAAGAGGGTATATACCTTTTGATACGACCCAAAAGTGTAACATATAGAAAGGAGTCACTTTAGAACCCAGGCGACTTTGAACCAAATTCGATTCAAGACTTTTTAAGTCGTTTAGGCCATCTCCGTCTATTCATCTGTATGTATTTCTGGCTGTCCCTCTGGTACGCGTGATAACTTTTGAAAGACGCAGTCAAATGTTTTGAAACTTTGCATAAATTAATATTTCCTCCAAAACTACTTACGGTATTGCCAATGGTCTACATGGCCACGCCCCTTCTGGTATCTCCAATGCAAATATATCATTCGGCCCACTTTAGAAATCAAGTAAGAATATCATTATACTAGAAAATTGTATGTTTTACTGAGGGTGAGGGATGCATGTCGGTTTTCCCGACTGAAACTTTCTTAGTGGTTTACCTTGTGAAAGGAGGCAAGACCTCAAAAAACCAACTATAGAATATCCTCAACGGGGTATTGTAGATGCCAGTAGGGGCACAACGTGTTCAATTTATATTGCAACATCAACGGGTACTTTCTGCTAAATTTTTCTGACTTCAGTGTACTTACAGCCAGTAAGAAAGATTCAGTCGGGCAACCCGACTTACATATACCATCACCCTCAGTAAAACATAAAATTTTCTATTATATTGATAATATTAATCAATTTCTAAAGTGGGCGGAAAGGTATATTTGTATGGGAGGTACCAGAAGGGGCGTGTCTAGACTTTTTTTTTTCTCCAAAACTGTATCCTGCTTTAGCTTTACTAAATAAAGGATTTGGGCACGATCGCGTTGGGTGTATTGATATTATTACTCTGTCTCTAAAGTGGGCGGAAAGGTACATTTGTATGGAAGGTACCATAAGGGGCTTGGCTAGACTTCCAATTTTTTTTCCCAAAACTTTATCCTGTTATAGCTTTACTAAATACAGAATTTGTGTACGATCCTGTTGGGTGTATTGATATTATTACTCGTTTTCTAAAGTGGGCGGAATGATGTATTTGTATGGAAGGTCCGGGCTGAACACAGGGTTACACATACAACACACAGCGGGTTGTGGGCTTGTCGTAGAAAAACATGGTTGGTGGAGTATGTCACCCACCATGCATAAAGTATTGCTGCATGATGTGGATATCATTACTTCAGAGATTTTACCACTAGGTAAAGCACCATTACCTTTAAATATTTTTCCAAGTTCTTTCATTACTCATATTTTTTACATGTTTAGGCCAATTATCGGAAGCGATATATGGCAGCGATTCCTCATCACTTCCGATCCATACCTTTGTAGTTTGAGAGTGAAAGACAGGAAATCTTCGAGCTAAGATCAACCTGATGAGCTACATAATTTAGTCAAACAGCCTACACATGAGGTTGGAGATGGGAATGAGGAAAAGATGGATATTGTTGAGGATGAATTCTGAGAATTTTTCTAAGAGAGATTTCTCTTACCTCCACCTTGAATGACTATACAGAAATTCCTCAAATGATTTAGAATTTCGCAACATAGCGTTTCACGAAGAAAACAACTAGTTTCTTTCGATTGAGGTGCTTTCCAAAAGGATTGCGTTTTCCATTTCAGTAACAAGGGGTTTACCTTTATTGCAAATATAATAATATTCAAATACCCTTACAAAAGTATTCAGGATCATGCCAGTCATATAAACCAATTTTTATACTATGAAATTTTGGCTCAAAGTTCGCCAAATACACGAAAAAGTGCATGAAACAATTCTCCGAACCTTTTATCTGAATAGACATTTTTGCCGTGGAATTGGCCATATACATTATTAGATAATGTCTCCGTATTGACGTCCGACCTTGCTCAAGGATCCTTCAAGGTTTTTCCATGGGTTTTGATAAGTCAAGATGCCGCCAAAGCTCTTTGGGGCCAAAAATTTGCCTTGCGCGCCTTTCCGACCCAAATCGACCACTGTGCGACGACGATTTGGCAACGAGCATGCAATAGCTACTAAACATGATTTGGCTACAGGATTTCATAAACGAAGACTGGAATTTGAGAGTTCCAAGTCTAGTGCTTAAAAAATCGATTTTACCTATCGCTTTTCATGTTCTATCAATCTAACTCTACTAGACACTAATAATATCTGTCTTGCTCTACAGTGCATAATCTTATCTACAGATCGCATAAAACCAAAGTGCTTAGGCTCATGGTTCTTCGACGGCGGTACTGGCCGTTAACGATGATGAGAATATTTGCGAAGTATTTTTCTCTTGTAGACTGCCACAATAGATTGATCTGTTTGGGTGTGATGCAAGGTAAAGCTTTCGATCGGTTTACCTTGGCAAACCCTGATCGTTGCCAATTGCACTTCAATTCTACTCACAGAGCTCCGTATACGTTGTACTACTGCGGACGGAGTATCTCCGCGGTGGTGACACGTGGAAACGTGCCTCTGACACCCGTCTCACTGTGAGGGCGAAACCTAAAATCCAGGCACGTCGGCTCATACTGAGCGGTACCCTCGTCAGCGTCTGATCAATAATGGGCGGTGCAACCCGCCACTGACGTTTGAACTATTGGAATGAAAAGAAGTAAGAGAATAATAATACCGACCCCCAAAATGTTGACGACCACACAAACGAATTAGGGACTATGATTTAAGAATATGCACCTGGAATGTTAGAAAACTGTATATTCAAGGTGCCTCCATCCAACTGGCGGAAGAATACAAGGAGACAAAGCGGCCATGCGGACAAGTACGAGTTTTGATGTGGATTTGTGGTTGGCAAGAGACTGCGACACCTAGTCTTAACGTTCAACCCGGTGTGTGAACGTATAGCCATCATAAGAGTCAATACAAAGTTTTTCCACATAACAATTATATGTGCCCATCCTCCAACAGAAGAAAAAGCGATGAGGACAAAGACGAGTTCTACGAGAGCCAAGAAAATGTATATAAACTTAGCAATTGCATTGCATTGCATTTGAGCCTACGATTAGAAAATTCAGTCTGAACACCGAAACGTCGAACAATAGCATCATACTGATTGATTTCCCTGCGGTAATAAATATGGTTGTTACCAGCCTGTACACTATTTACTAAAGTTATGGAGAAGGTGATAAGAAAGGCTGGTGTCAACATGTCTGGCACCTTATTCCACAAGAGCCACATGCCACTAGCCTATGCCGATGATATAGACATCATTGGCCAAAATCTGCGGGATGTTATTGCAGTTTTCTCATCGCTAGAAAAGAAGTCAGCAAACATGGATTTAGCGGTCAACGAGGACAAAACAAAAATTATTAGTTCGAATATTATTGTTTTGAAAAGGAGGTGAGTTTACCTACCTCGGACCTTCCGTCAACAAGAAAAATAATGTTAGCCAAGAAATTAAGCGGGGAATAGTGCTAACCAAAATATGTTTTTACAGACTTCGGCAGCACTTTAGTAACACCACCTTATATCGGGATACTAAAAATCTGCTACACCAGGTGCTAATTTTACCCGTTCTGTTGTATGCTGCCGGCTCATGGGTGCTTACGACAACTGACATACAAAACCTGGGAGTATTCGAGAGAAAAGTACTCCGAGAAATATATGGATTTTCGTCATCGGATGAAACATGAGCAGTATGAGCTTTACTAAAAGAGTCAGAATCCAACGACTACGATGGCTGGGACTGTTGCCAGGATGCATGTAAATGCTCCAGCGAGAAAGGTGTTTGAAGGCGAACCTGAAGGACGGCGCAGGGAGACCCAAACATAGTTGGATGGACATAGAAGACCAAAGCGTGTGGTAATCTTTAATACTCCAGGCCTCAAATTTATGAACCACGTTCGTAAGTTGTATTGGGCCACTTAAGTAAGTAAGTTTGTGTCATTACTTAGAATTCTGCGCTATAGAGCAAGATAGGTGGGATCAGTGTCTGGTAGTATTGGATCTTGTTCGTCGAGAGAGGGCTTTGACATTTCTATAGATTTCTATATCATCGGCATACGCTAGCAGCATGTGTTTTTTAATAATGTTACCAGTCGTTTTCACTGCAGCCTTTCAAATGATCATCTTCATTATGATGTTAAAGAGATCGCATAACAGACTATTACCTTATCTAAAGCCTCGACTGGTGGAATATGACAGAGTAAGATTTTTGCCTATTTTCTCTGAAGACTTAGCATCGATCAGTGTCATCCCGCAAATTCGTATCAGCTTCGCGGGGACACCAAACTCAGATATTGCATTTAATAGTTTCTGTCAAATCGGACTGTCGAATGCAGCTTAGTAGTCGATAAATAAATGCTTAGTGTCGATCTGAAATTCTTGGGTCTCCTCCAGGATTTGTCATAGACACAATGATTAGGTCTAATCAGGTTCGCTAGGATGGGTTTTTGTCTTTCACGTAACACACTAGACAGGACCTTGTATCCGTTGGGTAAAAGACTGATCCCGCAAAAGTTGGTGCACACATTTGGATTTAATTTCTTAAGCGATGGCATAGAACACTTATATTACAACAATTGTGCCAAACGGCGTTACCCAAATCGAGTTTATGTGCTGGTGGATGCACATTTCCAGCTCATCGTCGCCAGGCTTAAGAAGCTCTCCCAGCAGTTTTTGTTGTTTTTAATCTTTAAAACCAGTAAGAAAAATTTAGTCGGGCAACCCGACTTAAATATACCATCACCCTCAGTTAAACAAAAAAAAATATATTACATTGATATTATTACTCGATTTCTAAAGTGGGCGAAGTGGTACATTTGTATGGGAGGTACCAGAAGGGGCGTGTCTAGACATCCAGATTTTCTCTCGAAAACTTTATCCTGTTATAGCTGTACTAAATACAGAATTTGGGCACGATCGCGTTGCGTGTATTGATATTATTACTTCATCTCTAAAGTGGGCGGAGTGATACATTTGTATGGGAGGTACCAGAAGGGGCGTGTCTAGACTTCTAGATTTTTTCTCTGAAACTTTATCCTGCCAGAACTTTACTAAAGACAGAATTTGGGCACGATCGTGTTAGGTATATTAATAATTTTAATCGATTTCTAAAGTGGGTGGTACCAGATGTGTATTGGAGATCCCAGATGGGGCGTGGCTAGACTTCCATTTTTTTCTCCAAAAACTGTATCCTGCTATAGCATTACTAAATAAAGAATTTGGGTACGATCGCGTTGGATTTATTGATATTATTACTCCATCTCTAAAGTGGGCGGAAAGGCACATTTGTATGGGAGGTACCTGAAAGGGCGTGGCTAGACTTTCCAATTTTTTTCAAATTTTTATCCTGTAATAGCTTTACTAACTATAGAATTTGGGTACGATCCCGTTGGTTGTATTGATATTATTAATCGATATCTAAAGTGGGCGGAATGATGTATTTGTATGGGAGGTACCAGAAGGGGCGGGGCCATGTAGCCCAGTTTCAATACCGTAAGTAGTTTTTGGGAAATATTAATTCGTGCAAAATTTCAAAACATTTGGTTACGTCTTTCGAAAGTTATCGTGCGAACCAGCCGGACAGCCAGACAGACGGACAGACAGACAGACGGACATGGCTTAAACGACTTAAAAAGTCATAATTTATAATTTGGTTCAAAGAAAGTCACTCCTTCTGTGTGTGTCACTTTTGGGTCGTATCAAATGATATATACCCTCATCCCTAAGGGTGATGGTATGATTACCGTACTGATCTCGTTAAAGCCCG
Organism: Muscina levida; assembly: GCA_964034835.1. Classification (NCBI taxonomy): domain Eukaryota; kingdom Metazoa; phylum Arthropoda; class Insecta; order Diptera; family Muscidae; genus Muscina; species Muscina levida. The sequence goes on along the minus strand of OZ035883.1, from coordinate 115,417,747 downwards.
GAGGCTGACAATGTACTCTTATTCTGGCTTCGGGAACGAACATGACTTAAAAGTGGTACCTCCACATTTGCAGCACACTATGGCTGTGTGTGACCTACATTCCATCTCTGTCTTTACAGGTGAGGATACCTGTTACAAAATCTGTTCTTTTTACCTTTTGGTAGAACTTTCCCAATTCTTTCCTTTTCATATAATTGTCGATATCCTGCGTCTCCCTTTTCTTTCATAGTCTTGAATTTAATTATTGGGAGCTTATAAAGTTCCGTTTAAATAAGTTATGTTTCATAATTTCCCATGTTTTGCAATTCATCTCAACTCTTCTGTTCTTCGTCAATTTATACACTGTGCCATAACTTGGCCTTCCCAGTAACGCAATTATCTTTAAATATCTATAGATATTAAATGCTTTTGCAGTGCATCCTTTTGCCCCTTTTTGTAAGATGATGACCAATTGCTGCAATATATGATCCATGACCTAATATTTTCCATTACATTACAGTTTACTTACTTCACTGAAAGAAAAGGAGCAGCGCGTAATGTAATAAATTTCAATAATAGAAAAAATATTATAACATCAGATATTTTAACAAGATAAATTGCTTCATAAGCTTATAACATCGCTATGGTTTGTACAAAGGGCTATTCAATGAATGATGATGAGAAAGTATAAAGAGAAAATAATAGGAAAATATAGTATGTACGAGCATTTTATTTAGTAGCCTTGATTAGGAAAGCATGCAGCATTTACTAAAAAGTAGACATGTGTGCAGTAGTAGACAAGGCGGTGAGCTACAGTGGACAGTAGCTGAAACACCATCATGTTTATGGTATAATATTGATCAACATAATATGCAATTAGTTTGGTAAAACTTATAATAACTTTTTGATATTTTATAGAATAAGCCAGATGAATAGTTGTCGGCTGATGCCAAAATCTGTAAAACATGGTTTCAACACTTAAACGGTATATAACATTTAAAAACAACAAACTTATGTTGGTGATTATATAGTTTTTACTTTTGATCTTTTTCTATAATGTTTCAAGTACTATGTATAACATTCCTTCAAATCTTTGTTAAAATATCCACGATATTTGGAATCAAATATATCTATATATTCCATACAATCTTCGCCATTCATTCTTTGTCCTTACGTGTTGAATAGTTTAAATTTTTTTATCCACTTTTATCTATCTTTCAACTTTAAAAGAAGTTCATCGTTTAAAGTTGTCAACGATTTTCTCTTTGAGTTGCTGTTGATATAAACAATTTCATTTCATGTTCATAAGTGTCAGTTTACACTCGATTTTCAAACGATGAGGGTCAGTCAGTCAGTTGGTAGCTATGTAATAAGCTTTAACACGCGAAACATTTGTTGATGTTGACAGAGACCTTGAGGATTCTTGCTGTGTACAACAAATATGAATGATGGTTTCCACATATAGATACAGCACACAAGATGAATTAGTTTGATAAATGAACATAGAGTAAATACGAAAAGGAACAAACAAGTTAATGTATGATTTATTTGTACAATAATTTGTCAATTGCATGTGAGTAAAGAGAAATGAAGTAGATTAGAACAATGTTATGGGATTATTTTTTCTTTATCGCAAATGCAGTAAATTTGAAAATTACTCAGATAAATTTATATAAAAGTTATTTTTTTTTTAAATTTTTAAAATACTATTAAATTTTTCGAGTACATCACATTCAGCAACTTCTCCGTTAGATTGATGCTTCACCATAATATTATTTGATCTGCTGTCTACAACAGAAGATAAATTGGACACAAAACCGAAACCGTAAACGGTTTTTTTATTTAAAACCGTATGCCGGTTTTTGAAAAAATGCCATTTTCGAATAACCGGTTTAACCGAGTTTTTTCCTTCGGCTACTCGGTTTTTTTTTTAAATTAGTTCGAAATTGAATTTTAAAATTTTACAAAGCTTTTAAAAGCATTCTTGTTTATAAAATGTAAAAAAATTAATTTGAAATTTTATTTTAAAATTTTCCAAAGCTTCTAGAAAAATTCTCGTTTATAAAAAGTTTTTTCTAAATTAATTTGAAATAGAATTTTAAAATTTCACAAGGCTTCTAAAAACATTTTGGTTTATAAAATGTAAACGGATTTTTCTAAATTAATTTGAAATTGAATTTTTAAATTTTACAAAGCTTCTAAAAACATTCTTGTTTTTAAAATGTATAAAGGGTTTTTCTAAATTAATTTGAAATTAAATTTTAAAACTTTAAAAAGCTTCTAAAAACATTCTCGTTTACAAACAATGAATACCCTAATTATATGTATTAGGACCGGAAAATATTCTACAAGCAAATCCTGTGTAAAGTAGTCTAAAAAGGCGGAAACGGTGGAATTTGCTAACGAGCTTTTAAAAGACTTTATCCTGCAATTTCCCCAACAACGGCAGAGTCTAGTAACAGTTCAGATTGTGAGATGGGGGAATCTCCTAATGGTAGGTAGTCTTTGCAACGATGTAAACAGGACAATAAATAACATCCAAAATCCACCAGTGAAAACAAATTGCAATAGCACAAGCCTATATGATGATTTCACCTATTTCGATAGATTCAATAAAAGGACAGAAAAGCTCAACATCCTTCTAAACGCTGTTTTGTCAATAAATCCTACTTCCACAATATGTGAGCGCGTGTTTTCTGTATGAAGCTTTATAAAAACGAAACAGAAGAATTGACTCAAAATTGAACACTTAAATTGCATATTATTTCTAAAATACTATTTTAACCAGTAAGAAAGTTTCAGTCGGGTAAGCCGACTTACATATACCCATACAATCAGTAAACATACAATTTTGTAGTATATTGATATCATTACTCGATTTCTAAAGTGAGCGAAGTGGTACATTTGTATGGGAGGTACCAGAAGGGGCGTGGATAGACTTAGAGTTTTTTTCTTCAGAACTATATCCAGATTTAGCTTTAATAAATACAGAATTTGGGCCCGATCACGTTGGGTGTATTGATATTACTCCTCCATCTCTAGAGTGGGCGAAATAGTACATTTGTGTAGGAGGTTTCAGATGGGGCGTGGCTAAACTTAAAAACCTTATCCTGATTTAGCTTTACTAAATACTGAATTTGGACACGATCACGTTGGGTGTATTGATATTACTACTCCATCTCTGAAGTGGGCGGAATGGTGCATTTGTATGGGAGGTGGCTAGGCTTCCAAATTGGTTCTCCAAAATTTTATCCTGTTTGAGCACTACTAAAAACAAAATATGGTAACGATCGCGTATGATATATCTATATATATAAAAATGAAATGGTCCACGTATGTCATACCATCACTTGAGAACGGCTGGAGCGATTTGGCTGATTTTTTTTTTATTCGATTCGAAATTTTCCATAGATTGGTTGTGTTGAAAAAAATCAATTCCAGGTGGCGCTAGGGTGGATTTATATCGAAAATTTGAATGCATGTACCAATTCAACTGAAATTTAGAATGGAGATTCGTTTGATCATGAGAAAACATTTTATGTACAAATGGACCCGGTAGGTGCCGCTGGGGTCGGTTAACAATCAAAATTTTAATGAATGGGCCATTATAATTGAAATTCAGAATCCATCTTTGTTTGATCAGAAAAAATGGTATGTACAAATGGATCCGGTAGATGGCGCTAGGGTAAATTTATATCGAAAATTTGCAGCATGTACTAATTTAATTGAAATTTAGTATTTATGTTTGTGGAACCTTGAGAAAAAATTGTTTGTATAAATTGACCCGGTAGGTGTCGCTAGGGTGGAATTATAATGAAAATTTTAACAAATTAAACAATTTGACTGAAATTCAGAATGTATATTTGTTTTATTATGAGAATTTTGTATATATGGACCTACAGTTGATTTGGCTGGGGTTGAATTTTTTCGAAAATTTATATCGATTGTCCGATTTTCCTTAAACTTAAAATATATGATTTTTATGGCAAGAGAAAATTTTGAATGTATGTTTGGAACCAGTTGCCGGTGTTTAGCTTAACATCATAGTTATTCAGAAGTCTATATCTATATAAAAAAGATGTACCTTTTGATGTCACCACTAATTGTGAAAACGGTTGACCCCATTTGTCCCAAAATTTCAGTGAAAGTTGAGGATTGGCTGTAGATGGCCACCCAGACCGCAAAAAGGCTTAAAGAAGAATAACCAACTTTTATAATGGCGTACTTCCGTGGTTTTTCCCATTTCGAAATTTTAGGGGACAATAACGAAAATAGGAATAACTGTTGATATCACCCAGACTATACGGTTAATGGGGTTGCTGAGCCTTATGAAGGCATTTTTGGAAATTCGTACTCCTTATCATAAAAAGGTACAATCACCCAGTACACCAACGCAGAAAGTTATATGCCAGTCAATCGGCTTAAAAATGTGGTTTAAGAATATATGCCTATCAATAAGTAAGTTTTCATCACATCATGGACGACACTGCTGATCCGTTTTAGCAATTCTTATAATAATATATAATAATCTTTAAGATATATGAAGAACAGAATTTGTCCAGGAAACCTCGTCCTTCAAAATGGAAAAATTTTAGAGGTCAAAGAAATAAACCAATCGTTATTAGATTTTAACTACACTCAACATATTTTACAAAAATTTGGTGACAGGACGAAGTCTGCCGGGCCAGCTAGTTAATAATATTAATCGATTTCTAAAATGGGTGGTACCTGATGGGTGTGGGAGGTACCACATGGGGCGTAGTTAGACTTCCAATTTTTTCTCCAAAACTTTGTCCTGCTATAGTTTTACTAAATGTAGGATTTGGGCACGATCGCATTGGGTGTATTGATATAACATACTAAATAAATGCATTTTTTTAAACCAAATTATTTTTTTTATAAATATTTTTAACTTTTTAGAAAAAAACCGGTTAAACCGGTTTTCTTTCAAATGCTGTATTCGAAATCCGATTTTTCTAAAAAATCAATTTTTCGAATAACTAGGAAACCGGGTTTCTAAAAAAAAGGAGGTATTTGAACACTCTACTAATGCCCCACACATATCAATGAGAAGTTGTGCAAAATATATTTGGGTATAGGGGATTTTCTAAATTGAGTTTTTTGATCGTTATTCACTTGGGAAGCAGTTCCCAACGTCCGATAAATCATGTGTTCCCCCGCCTATTAAATGCGATGAACGGGAAAGAGATGGGTTTTTAAAAAGTTTAGGGGCCCAAAAAGTAAATTTGTTAGTCAATCCAACCAAACTGAGGTAGGGTATTGCTCAGCTTCTAGAGTTCAATCGAATTTATATAGTCACGTTTGTGTGTTTTTTTCACTGTTGCACTGTGTCATTGCAATCTGAGTGTTTTATGCGCTGTGCTTAAGAAAAGTTATTCAAGTGTGTTCAACAACTACCGCGGAATCAGCCTTTTACCAATCGCCCACAAGGCCCTATTGAATCCTGTCAAAAATACGGCACCAAACAGTCACTCTTTGTGGGTGCATTAGTTCTACGACAATCACTCTTGGATTACACTATGACACAATTTGAGGGCCATTGTCTCGGGGGTGAACCTAACCAATATCAAACGATAGCATTTGACCTCAGTAACAAAACCCTAAACTACATTTTGCTCCACTACATCACTAAATTTTTTTACAGTGGTTTGATTGAAGTTTGATTCTTTTTTGTCAAAAGTCGATTCAAAGAATATGAAAAATCATCTATAAAAATACATTTTAGGTATTTTATATCTTCGGAGACCTATATTAAAACATTCAGGGGAATATTTTCTCCGCACATTTTATCCCTCTTGCTCCCTCCCGTATGGGGCATCTTAGGATGAATTTTGAAAAACTGTTTGAAAGTAACAATTGGATGGAAGTCAAGGTTAAGAATCTTTAATACAAATATTTTCAGAAAAATTTCACTAAGAGTCACCGAAGACAAATAACCTCTACGAGTAAAAGTTAAAAAATAAAATCAAAATTAAATGTTAAGAAGTCTGTAATAAAACCCTAAACTCCAATTTGCTCCACTACGTCAAGGTTTTTTTTACAGCGATTTTAAGTTTGATTTTTTTTAAAAAAAAGTCGAATCAATGAATTTGAATAATCATCTGTAAAAATACATTTGTCATAGTTCATGTCTTCGGAGACATACATTAAAATTATCAGGGGAATATTTCATCAGCTCCTACCCGTATGGGACATCTAAGGATGAATTTTAAAAAACAGCTCAAAAGTCAAATTCCTCAAAATTTTCAATGTGGGTAGCAGATAGAGGGTTAAAATGTTCCGAGGAAATATTTCCCGAAAAGTTTTAATGTAGGTCTCCGATGACACAAGCTATCCCAAATCCAAATTTTACACATTATTTTTCATTTTCTTTTATTTGCCTTTTGACAAAAAAAATCGAACTTTAAACAACAAAAAGTGTGACGTAGTGGAGCAAAATGGAGTTTAGGGTATTTTTTACTGAGGTCAAATGCTATCGTTTGATATTGGTTTGGTTCACTCCCGAAAAAGTGTTTTGCACTGTTTGCTCTAAAATAGACTTTTTAACATTTAATTTTGATTTTATTTTGGATCCTTTGACTTATAGAGACTATTTGTCTTCGGTGACTCATAGTGAAATTTTCCGGAGAATATTTCTGTCGAAGATTCTAAGCCTTGACCTTCGTCCAAAGGTGACTTTGAAACAGTTGTTCAAAATTGAGCCAAATATGTCCCATACGGGTGACAGCTAGAGTGTAAAAACATTCGGAGAAAATATTCCCCTGATTGTTTTAATATAGTTCTCCAAACGTATTTTAATAGATGATTTTCCATATTCTTTGATTCGACTTTTGACCAAAAAAATCAAACTTGAAACCACTGTAAAAAAAATTTGTGACGTAGCAGAGCAAAATTGAGTTTAAAAACTTGTTACTAGAGTCAAATACTATCGTTTGATATTGGCTTGGTTCACCCCCGAAAAATGTGTTGCACTGCAGCACATGCACTGGTGTTTTCACATCTCCTACAGACCCGGTTTGCTCAAATTTTTGCACGATTTTGTCGATTGTACGCACATTTGATCGATTAAATTGACCAAAAACATTACGAAGTGCACGATATGCATTTTGATTTGAATGCTCATTTTCATAATAATCCTGAAAACTTTAACGCGTTGCTCGATTGTGTATCTTTCCATGGTTCAAATTGAGTTGGTCTGAAATTGAGAAATGTAAAATGAAATGCAGAAAAGAATTTGACGTTTTATTGTGGTTCACATTTAGCATTGGCTCTTACAATGTAACCACCCGTTATAATGCCAATAATTAATCCTTAGCGTAAGCGACATATGGAGTATTAACAGCTAAAACACATTTATTTTTCAGTGGAACAAAAGTTAAACACTAAGAATTAAAATATATGACATGCTTTTCCAACAGTTCATTTCTACCAGTCCAAGGTCTTACCAGAAATCAGTTGCATTATGTAATTTGTTTGTATTATTTTTTTGCATAACACTCCTTGATCCAAAGGTCACAATAGTACATTTATACAAACATGTACTTGTATTGTTTGAAAACATATAATTAACGATGGGCACCTGTTCGGATCTTGTTATCGTTATTAAATTACTCAAACGCAAAGGTTAGATGTATGTATGTTATGGTTACATATTATAAACATATGAATACAAAAAAAAAAGAAATTCCATAACAAAGCAAAAATTGCTGCTATCATGTTCCTGATATATGTATAAATATTTGTCCTTCAATTCATATTAACAAAATCACAATTAGTACCATGGGTATTTTGCGAGTTGCTATGTGGGAACGTGCTTGAAATGCCAACGTGGCCACAGTATATCATTTTGGGAGACACATGTTCACAAATATAAGTATGTACCACTTTTCGGATTCGTCCTATAATTATCCCTGTGTTAATCGTAAATTCATTCATGCGCCATCACGCATGTTGGAATGTTGACACTGTTGTGGGAATGGTGTGGAGGTTTTGGGCAAACATGAGGTTGCCAGAAAACATTTCCCTCTTCACATACTCATTTCCATATTAATAAAAGGAAATAATTAGGGTATAACACGAAAGAAACTGACTTTGTGCGTAAAATATTTTTGCAAGAAAGGTAAATTAAAGAGGCAGCGAGAAAACAAGAACACGCAATTAAATTAAATAATAATATGGCAAATATTTTCTCATAAAATTAATTAATAATGTAGCTAAAGACAAAAACATGTGTCTTTAGAAAAATTTTGAAAAATGGGAGAGAGTAAAACTTTGTATTACCACAAATATTAATGTGAGATAATAAATAAGAAAGTTTCAGTCGGGCAACCCGACTTACATATACCATCACCCTCAGTTATATTGATATTATCACTCGATTTCTAAAGTGGGCGAAGTGGTACATTTGTATGGGAGGTACCAGAAGGGGCGTGTCTAGACTTCCAGTTTTTCTCTCAAAAACTGTATCGTGCTTGAACTTTACTAAATACAGAATTTGGACACGATCGCGTTAGTTCTGTTAATAATATTAATCGATTTCTAAAGTGGGCGGTAAGATATAAGTATGGGGCGTACTAGAAGGGGCGTGGCTAAATTTCCAGTTTAATTCTCAAAAACTGTATCCTGCTGTAGATTTACCAAATAAAGAATTAGGGTACGATCGCGTTGGATTTATTGATATTACTACTCCATATCTAAAGTGGGCGGAAAAGTACATTTGTATGGGAGGTACCAGAAGGGGCGTGGCTAGACTTACAATATTTTTTCCAAAACTTTATCCTGTTATAGCTTAACAAAATACATAAATTGGGCACGATCGTGTGGAGTATATTAATATTATAACTAGAGTATACAAACATTCGACTTTTTTGAAAAACCGGTTTCGGTTATATTCGAAATTTACATAATTTCAAAAACTCGGTTTTCGAATACTTAATTAAGAAAAAACCGGGTAACCGGTTATTTTTCGAGTTTTTTATTTGTGCACAAAAACAAGATAAAGTGTTACTATTATGAGCAATTTAATTTAGAAATGTTAAAAATGGCGTATGGAAGGCAGCTTTTAACAGAAAAACATGTCTAAATCTAATTCTAATATTAATTAGACAAAAATCATGTAATATAAGCCAATTATTGGGCATTTGAAGCCAGCAAATTTTTAAGGACGGAATAATTCCTTTACGGGATGAAAGCCTTAGATGAGTATATCACTGATGAAGTTTTCAGTTTAACCCATAATAGACATTGAAATAGGCACTTAAGACTACGTTTCTTACCCTTATTTCCTTAGTGCATTTTCGATATCAGATGTCTGCAATAAAATTTAACGATAATTTTTTTATGGAACTTTTGTGGCACTGTCTATTTTGAATTGTTACGTGCCCGTTTCGTACCTGTTTCAAGAAATGTCAGAAAAATATCTTCAAATAGGACTTTACAACATTCAAATGCTCTACAAAAATGCTGCTCGGAAAATTTTACATCGGGTGTTGTAAGACCAAAATCAATATCTCCAACTTTTACTACTCATTATACCATCATCCATAAGGATGAGGGTATATATCATTTGATACGACCAAAAAGTGTAACACATAGAAAGAGCCACTTTAGACCCTAGGTTTCTTTGAACCTAATTCGATTCAGGGCTTTTTAAGTCGTTTGAGCCATGTCCGTCTGTCTGTCTGGCTGTCCGGCTGGTACGCACGATAACTTTCGAAAGACGCAACCAAATGTTTTGAAATTTAGCACGAGTTAATATTTCCCCAAAACTACTTACGGTATTGCAAATGGGCTACGTGGCCCCGCCCCTTCTGGTACCTCTTATACAAATACATCATTCCGCCCACTTTAGAAATTGAGTTATAATATCAATACACCCAACGGGATCGTACCCAAATTCTGTACCTAGTAAAGCTACAACAGGATAAAGTTTAGGATAAATAATCTGGAAGTCTAGACACGCCCCTTCTGGTACCTTCCATACAAATGTACCACTACCCTACTTTAGAAATCGAGTATAATATTAGTATAACAGGAAATTTTTTGTCGTACAGAGGGTGATGGTATAAGTAAGTCGGGTTGCCCGACTGAAACTTTCTTACTGGTTTTGTTTCTTTTCATTCAAAGTCTGAAGTTTGTCATTGTTTTAGCACTTATTGATATCAGATGCCTTCTATGAAATTTAACGATTTTTTTTGTTGTGAAACATTTAAACTCTCTATCTGGACTCCTTACGTGCCCTTTTTCGTTCTTATTTCAAGAAAAGTGTCGTAAAATGGGACTTTGGAACAATAAAATTTGCTACTAAAGATGTTGCTTAGAAAAATTTTTGGGGCTGTTCTAAGGCAAAAGATCGATATCTTCAACTTTTCATGATTTCAGAAAACCGGTAAAACCGACCTCAAAAAACCGGTTAAACCGGTTATTCGAAAATCGATATTTTGTAAAAACCGGCTGACGGTTTTCAACAAAAAAACCGGTTTGTCGGTTTCCGGTTTCGGTTTTGTATACTCTAATTATAACTCCATCTCTAAAGTGGGCGGAGTGGTACATTTGTATGGGAGGTGCCAGATGGGGCATGTCTAGACTTCCAGATTTTTTCTCCAAAACTTTATCCTGCTTGAACTTTACTAATAATATTAATCGATTTCTAATGTGGGCGGTACAAGATGTGTATGGGAGGTACCAGATGGGGCGTGGATAGACTTCCAGTTTTTTTTCTCAAAAACTGTATCCTGCTATAGCTTTACTAAAATAAAGAATTTGGGTACGATCGCCTTGGATTTATTGATATTACTACTCCATATCTAAAGTGGGCGGAAAAGTACATTTGTATGGGAGGTACCAGAAGGGGCGTGGCTAGACTTACAATATTTTTTCCAAAACTTTATCCTGTTATAGCTTAACAAAATACATAAATTGGGCACGATCGTCTGGAGTATATTAATATTATAACTCCATCTCTAAAGTGGGCGGAGTGGTACATTTATATGGGAGGTACCAGATGGGGCGTGTCTAGTCTTCCAGATTTTTTCTCCAAAACTTTATCCTGCTTGAACTTTACTAAATACAGAATTTGGGCACGATCGCGTTGGTTCTATTAATAATATTATTTGATTTCTAAAGTGGGCGGTACCAGATGTATATGGAGGTACCAGATGGGGCGTGGATAGACTTCCAGTTTTTTTTCTCTAAAATTATATCCTGCTATAGCTTTACTAAAATAAATAGTTTGGGTACGATCGCCTTGGATTTATTGATATTACTACTCCATATCTAAAGTGGGCGGAAAAGTACATTTGTATGGGAGGTACCAGAAGGGGCGTGGCTAGACATACAATATTTTTTCCAAAACTTTATCCTGTTATAACTTAACAAAATGCATAATTTGGGCACGATCGTGTTGAGTGTATTGATGTTATAACTCCATCTCTAAAATAGGCGGAGTTGTACATTTGTATGGGAGGTACCAGAAGGAGCGTGGCTAGACTTTAAATTTTTTTTTCAAAACTTTATCCTGTTATACCATTACTAAATATAGAATTTGGGAATGATTGAGTTCGATGTATTGATATTATTGCTCGATTTCTAATGTGGCGGAATTGTACATTTGTATGGAAGGCACCAGAAGGGGCGTGGCCATGTAGCCCATTTTCAATTCCGTAAGTAGCTTTGGGGAAATATTAACTCGTGCAAAATTTCAAAACATTTGGTTGCGTCTTTCGAAAGTTGTCGTGCGAACCAGCCGGACAGCAGACAGACAGACAGACAGACATTGATCAACCGACTTAAAAAGTCATGAATCGAATTTGGTTCAAAGAAACCTAGGGTCTAAAGTCACTCCTTCTATGTGTTACACTTTTGGGTCGTATCAGATGATATATACCCTCATCCCTAAGGGGATGGTATAAATATATGCAAGAATATTTAGACAAAAATTTGAAAACCTCTGCGACTTCTTGTGGTAATTAAAAAGTTTCCAGAGCATAGTCATATAAAAAGTCAAAGTAATAAATATTATCTAAGTCTTTTTTATAGTAAACATATTTAATTGTTTCAGTACCAAATTTTTGCTACATTGCACAAATTTCAGACTTTGTCCTTTGTATGGTGCGTATTTTCAAATGTTACTGATTGATATAAATATTACTTCTTATATTTCGTAAGTCAAACCTTAAACCTCAAACAATTTTATAATCTCCGGCTTATGGTTTATCATTGCTTTTGCCTTGTTTCCTTGCATACTTTGGCAACGTCATGTTTTTCGTTTAATTCCGTCCTCACTTATATCCGAAAAAAAAAATTGAAAAGTATTGTCAACATTTCTTCTTTTAATGAGATTGTGGTAAATGTGTTGAAATATACACGAACTCGAAAATATAAACCACTCAATAGCACTACAGCCTACATTACATAATTTGAGACTATATTTAGTGCTACGCATAAAGCCGGATAAATCTAGCCACAATTGAAGCACTTTGGAAAATAAATCAAACGTAGCCAGGTATGAATGGGCAAATCTCACAAATAGTTAAGAAAGCGATATCAACAAAACCACAATCTACTTATGATACAAATGTTAATGTTTTTTGATATGACGGTAATAAGAAACCGCAAATATCATAACTATTATGGCAAAGCTGAATTTTATGAAAAGTTTTTTAATATTACAAACAGTATGCTTAATCAGTACAGAAGTTTAAGTAAAGTGAGCTGACTTGTAGTTATATCCGCTCAAACTTAGTTCATTCACCGACACTTGTGTGGGATTTTCTTATCTGTTTGTATAAGCACGAAGACCCATTTACTACTCTGAATGAAGTTAGCCCACCCACAATTGCAATTGCGTGCCACCTTCACAAAAAATATTTTTATAAGCATTAGTGTGAAGTGTGTAAAATTTAACATCAAATAAGAAAATAAGTTTTATTGATTATGAGTTGCAACGACAAGCTTGTATCTCTAGACTACTCACAACCTCCACATGGTGGCGTTTTGGCAACGTTTTTTCGTCAGAATCACGTATTAGCGGTAGAAAGTGACCGACCAACCCCGATGGGTGGCTAGACACCCGCTGTTAAGTCCTATACTGGCTACAGAAACAAGAAGAAGATAAAGTAACAAACTGAACTCCCCAAATGTTGACGATCCCCGCAAACGATTTAAGGACCACGATTTAATGATATGCACCTAAAACGCCCGGACTCTCTTTAAGTAAGGTGCACTATCCAGATGTCCCACAAAAATACAAGGATGACATCACCGCCACCCAGGAGATGAGATCGCCAGGACTGGAATGCTCATGACCTAAAATTTTTTCTTGGAATTTTAATGTCCAAATAGAAAGGGAAGATGTTCTTGGTCCATTGATCGGTACATTCAGCCCATACATAAACACTTCCGATAACGGTTTTCAGCTGGGTGCTGTTGGTCTACCACTCCTGCATCGCCCATCGAGTTTATTGCTGAAAACTTTACGACTTGGAGCATTTGCATCCATCCGTAAAACGTGTCCTTAACAGCGCATTCTGTCTGTTTGAACTTGACTACGTCGATGTCTTTATACAGCTCAAACATCTCATTGATTATTTTACGACTGTACTCGCGGTTAACGATGATGGGTTCAAATATTTTGCAAATTATTTTTCTCACGCAGATTCCCAGAATAGATTGACCCACCTATGCCATTGCCCAGGATTCTGTGCTGTAGAGCAAAACTGTTAGAATCAGTGTCTGGTAGAGTTGAAACTATGGTCGTAGCGAGATGGCTTTATCATTTAATCGTTTGCTTATCGCATAGTAGCAGCGGTCAATATTCTTTCATGATTTCCAGCCTGAAATTACTATATATACCCTCACCTAACGGGTAGGAGGGTATATGTATATCATTTGATACGACCCAAAAGTGTAACCAATAGAAGGTGTCACTTTAGACCCTAAGTTTCTTGGAACCAAATTGGATTCATGACTTTTTAAGTCGTTTAAGCCATATCGGTCTGTTTGGCTGTACGCACGATAACTTTCGAAAGACGTAACCAAATGTTTTGAAACTTTGCACGGGTTAATATTTTCCCAAAACTACTTACGGTATTAAAACTGGGCTACATGGTCCCGCCCCTTTTAGTACCTCCCATACAAATGCACCATTCCGCGCACTTTAGAAATCGAGTAATAATATCAATACACCCAATGCGATCGCGCCCAAATCCTACATTTAGTAAAACTATAGCAGGACGAAGTTTTGGAGAAAAACCTGGAAGTCTAGCCACGTCCGATATGGTACCGACCAGGTGCCAATTGATTCATATTATTAATAGATCCAACGCGATCGAGACCAAATTTTGCTTTTAATAAAGCTCAAGCTGGATAAAGTTTTGTAAAACCAATTTGGAGGCCTAGCCACGCTCCTTTTGGTACCTCGCATACAAATTCAACATTTCGCCCACTCTAGAGATGAAGAGTAATATCAATACACCGAACGTGATCGTGTCCAAATTCTGTATTTGGTAAAGCTAAATCAGGATGACATTTTGGGAAAAAAAACTGTAAGTCTAGCCACGCCCCTTCTGGTACCTCGCATACAAATGTACCACTTCGCCCATTTAAGGAATCGAGTAATAATATTAATAAACTAGAAAATTTTATGTTTCACTAAGGGTGAGGGTATATGTAAGTCGGTTTTCCCGACTAAAACTTTCTTTCTGGTTTTGTTTACTGCTGAGCAAGGTAGTTGTCAATTTTTTAGTAGGATCTTTGTTTGCTGCAATTAACAACTAGGTATTGTCCTCATTAATCACTGACCTACTTCTACCGATTGATGATTGGACCCATCATCGTACAACGACATCGACATCGACGTGGTCAAGCGCGTTCAAATAGACCGAATGCGCTGGCTTGGACATGTTGTACGAATGGACGAAAATGCTTCGGCTCGAAAAGTCTTCGGCAATAAACTCGATGGGCGGCGCAGGAGGTGGCGACCAAAACTCCGATGGATGGACCAGGTGACGGAACTGTTAAGTAAGCTTGGTATGACGAACTATCTACGGAGCGCAAAAGACCGAAGCGCTTGGAATGCTTTTCTACGTGCGGCTACTGATAGATAAATTTCTGTTGATGCTGCCAGTAAAGAAGAAGAAGACTTCTGCCGATTGTTTCTCAATGTCTGAAATGGCCGCAGTAACTACAAACTGTCCTCGGTCAATGATATCTAATTCATCAGCATACGTGAGCAGCATTTGGTTCTTACTAAAGATTGCACCAGTCGTGTTTACTGCAGAGTTCATCATATTCATTATGATATTAAAGACATCGAATGGCAGACTATCGCCTTGTCTAAAGCCTTGCTTGGTAGAAAATGGATCTGTCAGACTTTTGCCTATGTTCACTGAAGACTTCGTGTCATTCTGAATAGTCGTATTTGCTTCGCGGGTATATTAATGTCAGCCGTATCATTTAATAGTTTTTATACCATCACCCTTAGGGATTAGGAAATATATAATCTAATACTAGAAAAAGTGTAACGCATTAAAGGGGACGAGTTAGACCCCAAGTATATTAAGACCAAATTCGTTTCAGGACTTTTTATGACGATAGAGACATGTCCGTCTGTCTGGCTGGCTGGATGTCTGGTCAGCAGGATAACTCGAGGAAACCTTAACGGATCGGTATGAAAATTAACCAGACAAACTTATGGGATTGTAAATGGGCAAAACAGCCCCACCCCTTCTGGTACCTCCCATACAAAATTACCTATTTTTGGATAAATAATAAATCTCTCATTAACCGGCCGTGGCTGTGGCAAAGTTCCCTACGGGAAAATGAACTGGTACAGTACCAGTCACGGGACCGGTTCCCTGGTGTGCATGAACCGGTTCTAGTTCCAGAACTTTTGTATGTAGAGAACCGGTACGTTTTGTATGGGGTTGGCCACAATGGGGTTGGTGTCAATTGACACCTAACTGATACTTTGTGATGTGTCTTGAACCGGTTCAATAGTACAAGCCCTACGACAGGTTTAGTAAAAACCAGTCACCTAACTATGATATCTGTTTTTTGTTAATGTGCCCCAAAATAAGACGACAAAATTAAATGAAACTTTTTGATAAATTACATAGTTGTCTAGGTTAAATTATATATAAATATTTTATATTTTTCTGACTTTTCTACTTATTTATAAACAACGCAGTTGGAAACACAACGCCGCAGAATACTACAGATCAGTCAAATTGACTTTTCTTTAACACTTTATAACCAGTTTGGTGACACATCCCCTCTTCGCCCGTCCTGAGATAGGTACACTCAGGCAAATTAACACTACTTTTCCCGTAGGGTGGTTAGAACACGCGATTCGATTTCCGTGGTTCGATCTCCGGCTCCAGTCATCTACAGTTTTCTTTTAATGCCGGCCCCCTTGATGTTGTGGACAGCAGCTTCGCAGTATAGTGTCAAGTCAATCGGCATGTCTAGTAAAATCTTCTCAGGCATTGGCGTTCACATTTGTCGATAAACAAGTAGGTGCCGTTGGTTGTTAATGTAAAATAAAAATCCTGTTAATTCGCAATAACGCGAGAAGCTATCCCATACCTAATGCATGGGGTATAAAGCGAAATTATTTTTTTTTGTAATTTTAATAACTCCAGACTTAAACAATATCTCATATTGGGTGATAGTATTTAACAGTCAGATAAAATGACTGATAAAAACCATCACCTAATAAGTCTTGTGTTATTGAAATTAATCGATTTTAAAATCAAATTACTTATGTATTATTAGTTGCCTGCTTGTTGAGCGTAATTGGTTGTAGATAGGACTTTCGGTCATAATACTTTGGATGCAGCGGTCTCGAGACATGTAGCAAAACCGAAAAAGTTGGACTAATTTGTGTAGGAGTTACCATTTGGTTCAGTACAAAGTGTCCGAATTTTTTTTTTTTTTTAATTAACGTTCAATGGACAAAAATATATGCATGGATAAGGGGCAATTTGGGTTCTTTGTATGGGAGGTACCAGAAGGGGCGTGTCAAATAGTTAGGTTTTCTGAGTTTTCAACCGTATTTAAGACAAATCAGAAGAGGTCAACCGATATGGCCCATATTCATCACGGAGTCAAATTTTCATAAGCCTACATCCTACGCAAAATTTGACGGAATGCTGTGTACTTACAAAAAGGATATGTATGTAAAACTATGAGGGTGAATTCGATCATTAGTATGGGAGTTACCAAAAGGGATGTGGCAAAGGTTTTGTTTTTTTGTGGATAAGTCAACTATTACAAGGTAATTAATCTGACCAAAATCAAATAACCTGCAGTTGTCCGTTTCGATGTTACGAAAGAAATATTAATTTTCCAAAAACAGTTAATTTTTTATGGGAGGTACAAGAACGGGTGGGCATATTCTGCCCATTTACAATCCCATTAGTTTGTTTTGAAAACTATTAACACTCGTAAGGTTCACTCGAGTTATCCTGCTAGACAGACAGATAAAGCTCCATCGTCTTAGAAACGAATTTGGTCTTAAGATACTTGGAGTCAAATTTTCATAAGCCTACATCCTACGCAAAATTTGACGGAATGCTGTGTACTTACAAAAAGGATATGTATGTAAAACTATGAGGGTGAATTCGATCATTAGTATGGGAGTTACCAAAAGGGATGTGGCAAAGGTTTTGTTTTTTTGTGGATAAGTCAACTATTACAAGGTAATTAATCTGACCAAAATCAAATAACCTGCAGTTGTCCGTTTCGATGTTACGAAAGAAATATTAATTTTCCAAAAACAGTTAATTTTTTATGGGAGGTACAAGAACGGGTGGGCATATTCTGCCCATTTACAATCCCATTAGTTTGTTTTGAAAACTATTAACACTCGTAAGGTTCACTCGAGTTATCCTGCTAGACAGACAGATAAAGCTCCATCGTCTTAGAAACGAATTTGGTCTTAAGATACTTGGGGTATAACTCGTCTCCTTTACTGCGTTACACTTTTTATTACATCAACCAACGGGTAGGAGGGTATATATCATTTGAGACGACCTAAGAGTGTAACACATAGAGGGAGTCACTTTAGACCCACCCTAGGTTTCTTTTGGCCAAACTCGATTCATAACTTTTTAAGTCATTTGTGCCATGTCCGTCTGCCTGTATGGCTTTCCGGCTGGTTCGCACGATAACTTTCGAAAGACGCAACTAAATGTTTTGAAATTTTGCAAAAGTTAATATTTCCCCAAAAATACTTACGGTATTGCAAATGGGCTACATGATCCGCCCCTTCTGGTACCTCCCTTACAAATACATCATTCTGACCACTTTAGAAATCGAGTAATTATATCAATACACCCAACGGGATCATATCCAAATTCTGTATTTAGTAAAGCTATAACAGGATATAGTTTCGGAAATAAAATTGGAAGTCTAGCCACACCCCTTCTGGTACCACCCATACAAATGTACCTACCCGCCACTTTTGAGATGATGTAATAATATCAATAATTCCAACGCGGTCGTACGCAAATTCTTGATATAGCAAATCTATAGCAGTATACAGTTTTGGAGAAAAAAACTGGTGGTATAGCCACGCCCCATGTGGTACCTCCCATACTCATCTGGTACCGCCCACTTTAGAAATCGATTAATATTATTAATAGACCTAAGGCGATCGTGCCCAAATTCTGTATTAGGTAAAGTTATAACAGGATATAATTTTGGAGAAAAAATCTGGAAGTCTAGACACGCCCCGTTTGGTACCTTCCATACAAATGTACCACTCTACCCACTTTGGAGATGGAGTTATAATATCAATACACTCGACACGATCGTTCCCAAATTCTGTATTTTGTTAAACTATAACAGGAAAAAGTTTTAGAATAAAAACTGTGAGTATTGCCGCGCCCCTTCTGGTACCTCCCATACAAATATACCACTCCGCCCATTTTAGAAATCGGGTAGTAATATCAATATAATAGTAAGTTTTATATTTTACTGAGGGTGAGGGTATATGTTAGTCGTGTTGCCTGACTGAAATTTTCTTACTGGTTCTCGTATCAAATGAGCGTGATGGTATAATGATTTATTCGTGCTAAAGGGTCACTATCTTTAAGGTCTCATGGCAAACTGCTAAAACGTCACAATCACCAGCAAATAAATTCACTAAGTATGTCTTGTTTAAAATTACCATTTAATTAATTGTCTTTCAACACATTTATAACATGGTCTTATTAGGTTTTATTAATAATTTAAATTTTTTTCAATACTTCACTTTAATGCCTAAACCTTACAAGTATACCATAAAATATATAATAATTTTTAGTTTTTAATTTTTATACAGTGATATTTTACTTAAACCAAAAACGGTCTGTCATGTCCATTCCCCCACGTTTTCTTGGGTTTCCATAGTAAAATTCCCAATTATCATCAGCACAGCAAAATAACTTACAAAACATTTCTCAATAATTTTAGGTCGTGTCAAAAATTTTCCTTTGAAAAATTCCTCAAATTTTGCTAAATATTATAAGTATGCATTTTACATCAAAGTGTCCTTTTTGCCATTGCAGGAATATACCTTCTTTGCGATTTGCTTGTTAACAGAAATTTCCAACAAAAATATTTAATTTAAATAAAACCTAACATGCAAAGGGCATTGCCCAATTGTTCGTTGAATTCAAGGCCATAGTCCCAAAATACCAACACATTTACATATCAATAAAAAAGGAATGTATTGGAATTAAAGAATACAATAAAAACAACTTCAACAATTTTGGGTCGTGTTAAATATTTTTCATGGAAAATATCATTTAGCTGTTGGTATAAATAACGTGGTGCATTGTTTATACCAATTGATGTGTTTAAGTATAAAGTGATGTTTTAATTAAACTGCCAGCTAAAATTCCAATTAAATTGTGTTTCGGGAATTAAATATAATTAGGAAGGTCATTTGTTGAATTTAAAGTTTTAGGTTTCTAGTGGTTTTTGTTATCTAACTTTAAATCGACAGTTTTTATTTGGAACTTTAAGCCGGTTTAATGGTAAAAAAAAATTATAATTACAATTAGAAATTTGATACCGAACATGTAATGTTTTTTATTTTAATTTAATAACAATTCTATAAATTAGGCTGAGTCATTTGAAATGTATGGGTAGCGGGTGGTTATTAGCCCCAAATAACTGCTATACTTTGTAATTGACTTGCATATTGCGAATATACAAATTTTCTTAAGTTATCGCATTTAAAATAGTTTTCTACTTGATATATTTTGGCAAACACATACGCTACAAAATTCTATGTTTAAATTTATGAATATAGGTCAAATATATCCAATTTTTTTCGAGACATCAAAACGTCGAAAATACTTTTTATAATATTCGTGAACATAGCTTTCCTTACTGCTATTTTGCATACACTTCCGCTTCAAAATGGTTTTAATGCAAATTTCATTTCAAACTTTTCGGTATTATGCAAACAATCGCACATATACATGACTGTTTGCATATTAGTATTGGTGAGGAGAAACGAAGTTGTAGAGTTTCACTGTGGTGGTGTTTGACAGGCAACATAAAGTTTCAATCCAAAAAAAATGAAACATTACAAGGATGCAAGCGAACTTTCTAACGTGAGCCAATTTAGTTTGCTCAACCGAAAATTTAAAGAGCAAAGAAAACGGATTTTGTTTACATTTTTTTTTTAAATATTTAATACAATGACTCTAGCTTGGATTATGTAATCATTTGTTATATATCACATTGCCCTAAACCCAATAATTTATAGGACATTATAACTACTCCTTAGATTAGTCAAAAGATTACAAAAAATTTGGTTCAAAACTTGTGAAGTTTATGATGACTGTTCAGTGCTCCTGGTGTAGAGCTCATTAAGTAATCAACTTTATTATAATGACGATCGACCACCTTAACCAAAGCAATGAAATATCCGGCCATATTGAATATAATACTTTTTTGAAAGTCTTGGTCAACATTGAAATGTTAGTAATAACAGATTTTTGCGAGTGGTGTTTGAATTTTTGTTTACAGAATCTTAATCTCTGCCAATTGAAGTAAGCGTATAAAAACAACAATAATCCTCAGAAAAATGATCAACTTTAGCTTCAGATGTGGAGAAAAAAGTCCTCCATCCATATATTGAATGTTACCGGTCATATTCAAAAAATGAATTAGTGCTTGGACGTTTTCGGCTGATATCTACTTCGCATGTTCATGTTCGACATACATGGTAGATATATATTTACAGCAGATGATGTATCAACGGGCAGCAATTTGTCACAAAGAGATCTGATGATGAACTTGTGACGGAGTTCAAAACGCGTCGTCCTTGTCCGTGAACGTCAGGACTTAAACTTAAACTTAATTTCCCTTTGCACCCCATGAATGAGGTATGGGATAGCTTCTCGCGTTGTTGTGAATTAACACGCTTTCTATTTTTAGATTCACAACTAACGGCACCTACTTGTTTATCGACGAATGCGAACGTCACTGTTTGAGAAGCTCTTACTAGACACGACGATTGAATCGACGCTTAATACTGCGAAGTTGCTGTCAACAACATTCGAGGGGAGCCGACAATGAAAGAACATTTTTTTTTTTTTTTCTTTTAAGATGACTGGAGCCAGGTTTGAACCTGCGATCTCCCGCATGGTAGTCGCGTGTTCTAACCACTATGCCACGGCCGGTCCCGTCAGGACACCCCAACTTAATAATGGGCCGTATAACACAGTGGTATGTTCTTCTTCTTCGATGGCAGCAACAACAAAAATTATTTCATTAGTAGACGCACGTAGAAAAGTATTCCAAGCGCTTCAGTCTTTTGCGCTCCGTAGATAGTTCGTCACATTAAGCTTAGTTAACAGCTTTTTCACCTGGTCCATCCATTCGAGTTTTGGTCGCCCCCTCCTGCCCCGTCCATCGAGTTTATTGCCAAAGACTTTTCGAGCAGGAGCGTTTTCGTCCATTCGTACAACGTGTCCAAGCCAGCGCATTCGGTCTATTTGAACACGCTTGACTGCGTCGATGTCGTTGTACAGCTCATAATTCATTCGACGACGGTACTCGCCATTAACAATGATGGGTCCAACTATTTAGCATAGTGTTTTTCTCTCGCAGACTCCCAGAACAGATTAACCCGCTTGTGTCAATATTTTTCTCTCGAAAACTCCCAGAACAGATTGACCCGCTTGTGTCATTACCCAGGATTCTGCGCTGTAGAGCAAGACGGGCAGGATCAGAGTCTGGTAGAGCAGGATCTTTGTTCTTCGAGAGAGCGCTTTGTCACTAAATCGATTGCTTAGCTGATAGAAGCAGCGGTTTGCGATCAATATTTTTGTTTATGGCGGAGCCAAGGTAGACAAAATCATGTACCACTTCAAAGTTACAGTTGTCAACGTTCACTCAGCGTCCCAGACGAGTGGACTCTATGTTCGTTGAGACAAATAACTTGGTTTTGACCTCATTTATCACCAGACCCATTCATTTAACGCCGACTGTTTATCAATGCTCGAGAAAGCCGCAGTAACATCCCACAATCCACTGCCACTGATATCTATATCATCGGCATACGCGAACAACATGTGGCTTTTGTTGAAGATGGTACCATTTCTGTTTACTACAGCCTTCCGCATGATCATCTCCATTATGATGTTAAAGAGATCGTACTACAGGCTACCGCCTTACCTAAAACTATTACATCGTGTCAGTCAGTGTCATCCCGTGAATTTGTATCCGCTTTGTTTGAATTAATTGAGAGAGTTAGTTGTACTCAGCTTTGTCATGTCTTGTTTCATTTGTTTTTAGTTACAAGTGTTTATATAACTACTTAAACGCGTGCGTAACTTATCTAGAAGTGATGAATCTGGTTTCTTGTCTTTTGATCAGGGATATCACTTTTATTTTGTAATTTTTGTCTTTGTGCGGGAATTTAATTCTTCTCACTACCATGTTTCTTGCCGGCGCTAAGTTAGTCAATCTAAATCTATTACCGAAAGTGTTGTTGTGTAGACTGAATTTTCAGACTGCTGACGACTAAAATCTCCCAGAACAACTTTGTTGCCATGGACCAAGCAGCGGTCATATATTTCCTTCAGGCGCTGTAAGAATGCATCTTGAATATCCTCGTCTTTATCTTCCGTCGGGGCGTGTACACAAATCAGGGTGATGTAAAATATTTCGCATTGATGGGGGTAGTGGCTATTCGGTCAATCACAATGTTAAACGGCGAGAACAGATGTCTAAGTTTCTTGCCGACTATGAATCCGCATCCAATTTCGTGTCTTTTTGCTTGTCTTTCATCGTGTGCATCCTTAAATCATGCTCCTTATAAAGTTAGCTGAAGTCGTCAACATTTGGGGGAGTTTTTGTTTCTCCCTTTCTTTGGGTTTCCTAACATACCGGTCCTAGTTTCTCAGAGCTGCCAACGCCACTAAGAGGGCCTTTGTGTTGCGTATCGGTGGTAGCATGCCATTTAAGTTGCTCAACATTGCGCCTTCTCATATTTGGAATGGCCCTGGAACACGTGAAATGTCGGACGTTGTGAGCTGCTTTTGGACCTCCAAAGAGAGATTCTGTTTAATCCCATGTGAATAACAATATGAAAACAAGTAAAAAACGGGTTATGTTAAAAAATGTAAGCGTAAAAATGATTAAAATAAGAATGAAATTTTCGAATTAAGTATGTACGAACTTAATTGAAGAAATTTAAGTACGAACTTGTCCATTGTCAAGGAGAAAATTCTTAGAATAAATATCAAATTTTATCTGACTTAAAGTAAGAATACAAAATCTTACATACATTTCTGAGAAAAAAAAATTTTAGTGTAGAAATAACATTTACTCTATTACCTTAATGTTTTCTCCCCACAATTAATTCGCATTCTAAATTTAAGTTCAAATCTCTTATTTTTTTGCAAAAATCTTACTTGAATTTAAGCATATGGGTAAATCCTGTGTTGCGGACGTTACATTCGTACGCATTTATGTTTTGTTATATTAATCCTGTTTGCGTTATGAGTGAGATATTTATAAATAAACTTCAGCAAACAACAGTTATTTGATAGTACTTTAAAATGACATGTACTTGTTTGCTTAACTACTTTTGACAAAAAATATATTCGAGTCAAAAGTGCCGTTGCGGTCGTTACAAAAAATGAGAGTAGTTTTGGATGTCAATGTGTATTTCCAACTATTTTAGCAAATATTGCATAGTAACAAAAAAAATCGAAATACATAAAGGAAAGAGGAATAATTAAGGATTTTAAAAAGGCTTTCATAAGAGTTAAACATTAAGTGGTTCATCCAAAAATTTGGAATTCGTCCGTTGCGGACGTTGTGTTGCGGGCGTTACACTTTTTCCTACTATCTTCTTTATTCTAGAAAATTGTATCTATATCACCCAGTCTGTTAAGGATCTATTGAAAAACACAGGTATAAATATAAGAATTATATATATTATATAAATAGATCCGGTAGGCATAGCCGAAGTGGACTTATTTCGAAAATTTGAGTGAATGGACCAATTTAACTGAAATTCAGAATGTATATTTGTTTGATAAAGAGAAAACATTTTATGTAAAAATGGACTAGACAGGTGGCGCTGGGGTGGACTTATTTAGAAAATTTGAATGGATTGACCAATTTAACTGAAATTGAGAATGTATGTTTGTTTGATCATAGGAGAAGATTGTATGTACATTTGCATTGATACAATGCAGATCAATATAGTACTGGCACTGTAACAGCTGACTTACCGCAATACATGGCAGTAGCGTGGAATTATGTTAAAGTTATAATATGCTCTTAAAATCAGACCATCCAACAGGTTGTGTGGTTTATCCGAAACTGTAGAACTAATGCCCCCATCCCACAAACAGATCATATGAGTCTACAATTGCTGTGTTCACTTAATAAAATTTTGAAAATATTCATTCCTTTGCGGACGTTATGCAATTTGTCATGCATATTTTTCTGTGGAATGGTGTAAAAATACATATTTATATATATATATTAAGCGCACTATTGGCTCCCTTTACGAACGTACTTCGATTGAGGAAAAACTAAATATTAAAGCAGTTAAATTTAAAAAAAACCTTGTTTTCCGTTACAGACGTTATATGCCGAATGCCCATCTTTACTTAACATTATTTATATCTTCTCAATGACCTACCGAGGCCTTTTTTACATTAAATTGTAGACAATGGATTAGATTTTAAGTTTATTATAAAATTAAAAGCAAATATAGTGATTTTTTACCATTTTTATGAACATTTAAAAAACATATATTTTACAAAAACAGATAAAAGCACGAGGGAGGTGCAGTTTTTAACCTGCCATTCATAAATGGATCACCGAAAATGGTTATGCTTTAAGAACTCTACACTTAAAAATCAAACCATACTAGGCTTAATGAGTTCTATAATAAGAATTTCAGGCTAGGATTTGCCAGTCTTGAATCAAGTATTTCGTACTTGATTTAAGAAAATCCGTACTTACCGTACTTACTTTTGACACCGCTACGGAATGATTTAAGTACGGAATACTGGATTTTTTTGAGTGTACATATTATTTTAAATGTTTGTCCTCGAACCAAACAATTGTACGATATAAGACGAAATAAATTAAAAATTTAAAAAAATTCAATCATAAATTGATTTAACTACACAACTTCCTTGACGTCTACGATATTACTCATACTAACTAACTAACTCATTGTTACTAAATTTCCAGTATAGTAACGGAATTTCCCACCAAACTCTCCTTGGCATTTACACAGCCATGACAATGAATACACTCTCGCTCCTGATGATAGTTAATAGCATAACACTCCGTTTATTAAACTATATCAGTGACGAAGAGGGAAGATTTATCGCTCTATTTAATTGAATTTTCTGGCGATACAGACGGTGTACTCATGGTTATTGATGTTGTTGTTGCTGTTGCCGCTTCTTTAGATGCGGTGTACTTTTACCATTAGCACGTTCTCGCTAATTAAACGCAACAATTTACAACGGGGATGGAGCAATCGACGAGTAACAACAAAAGTGTTGTAAAATAAGTTAACAATGGAGAATATACCACCAGGTGGTGCTTTCAGGTAACGCAATACCTTCGTTTGACAACAACTATGGTGTAATTACAACTTTCTTATAATTTATTGCACAAAAGTTTCTCAAACGAGTTACATCAGCAGTTGGGACTAGGAAAATATACACGCACACATACGTTACTAAATAGAAGCACAAATACTTTTCCAATTTAATAGTGGGTAAAACTTTTAATGCTAAGCAGCTGACATTTTATTTAGAATTTATATGACATTCATAAATACACCTAGCGTACGTATATATGTAAAGGCAGCATAATGAAATATGGATTTTGTATGATTTGGATACAATTAAGAATTAAAGAGAATGCATAAGCACACTCAGATATGGTGATTGGCGTACACAACTTCAGGGGCTGTGTGAATAATGAAAGCTATGGTAAAACTTTTTTGCAACCATAAAATAATATTTGAATTTGTATGAACTGCTATGTTATCACTTCAGATCTCCAACTTGGTTGGAATATATTGTTATATTTTGCACCTCTTGTTGGTGTAACAACTTGCAACAGTGTATCTGTCTTTCGGCGTATACGTTTCCCTAAGTAAATATAGAAGTTAAATGATTGCAAAACTGCTGAAATGCCTATATGCACCCTTTTTGCATTTAAGGTGTGAATATGTAGGTCATAATGTCACTACGAGCGCTTCCACATTTCTACTAAAGTTGTAGAATATACTTCAATATTTTGTATAGCCTGAGTTGCCATGAACTTTTATTTAATATGGAGAATGAACATGTCTACACTGAAAGAAAAATATTTTGAGTAATGAAACAGGCCGGAATATTGCAAGCAACAAGTTCATTTAGTCATCATTTTGAACAATCCAGCTGCATGTCAATTTTTAGATATACTAAAGCTAAATTGAACTAATTAGGTAGTTAACTTCGGCTATGTCGAAGCTCAGATACCCTTCATCATTTGTTAAAATGGTAATAAAAATGGTTATTCATATATATCACTACAGCTATATTTTATTAAACTTTAACCCGTTCAACTAACTTTGTAAGAGAGGTGGGAGTAGTTTTTGTTCGATCTTACTCATTTTCGAACTTACCCTCGGTTTAAGAGAGAGAAGTTTGCATACTAAATTTAAGACTGTATGTAGCATACATACACAGTCAACATGACCGAAAGAAATTCCAACACAAATATTCAAAAATGAATTATTAAAGAATCATCAAACTAAAAATAAAATTCATTGATACCAAACACAAAGTAGTACATGCCACTTTGTTGTGTCATAGTAAAATATAGTGAAAGTGATCCGTCAGCAAAATACCATCGTACACAATAAGTCAGCGACCGCTGTCCATGCTATTAAGTACATTGCATGAGTACAACATACGAGGTATAACAGCGATCGCTGAGGCATAATATGTAGCAGTTGCCAACTGGTCGCTGACTTATTGTGTCCGAGGGTATGTATGTATGCTACAGATGGGCACCTCAAAAAAGGATCCTGTTCTTAGACGTCAACATCCGCTTAATGTAGGGAAGCTTCCATACAACTCGATTTCTCTTAAACTACGGCTGTTATCTAAGAGACAGACCTCAAAAAGGGGGAGTTTGTATGGGATGTGGGAGTAGTTTTTGATCGATCGGGCTCATCGTTGAACTTAACATCCTATTTCAAATTTCAGCTCGATATCTCTTAAACTACGGTTTTCGACGTTCACGCTGTGTCCCCAACGGGTGGACATTTTGTTCGATGATACCATTAACTTCGTCTTGTACTCATTCACTGCCAAACCCATTTTCGCTGACTCCCTTTCAACTGATGAGAAAACAGCTTTTACCTCTCGCATTGTTCGACCGATTATGTCGATATCATCGGCATATGCAAGCAGCATGTGGCTCTTATTAAATATGGTGTCAGACATGTTAACCGCTGCTTTCCTTACCACCTTCTCCATCACTATGTTGAACAGAATACATGACAAACACTGTCTAAGAGCTCTCGTCGTCACACTGAGATTCCAATCCTCTGGCATGCTCCCCTGAAGCCAAATGTTCTCTATGAGCTCTTACATTCTTAAAACAAGCTCAGCTCCACCCACCTTAAACAACTCAGCTGGAAGACCATCAGCCCCAGCGGCCCTGTTGTTCTTTAGGCGGGATATGGCAGTTGTTATCTCAGCTTGGCTCGGAGGTGGACACTCGATGTTATCATCTCGGATTGGTACACAGTCTTCATCAGCCGAGTTTTCAGACATCAATAGGCTGCAGAAGTGATCTTTATATATTCTCAGTACGCTCTCGGAGTCAGTAACGAGATGACCATCCTTGTCTTTACAGGAAGGAAGACCTGTTCCATGTACTCTACCATTTATCTTCTGGTAGAATTTTCGGGCTTCACCTCTGTTCCTGTAATCTTCAATGCACACATTATTCCGCTCCTTAAGCTCTTGTTTTTTTTTCGCCTGAAGAGTCGAGTCGCCTCCCGCCTCTTCTACCTATACTTTTCATGAACAGCTCGCGTTGCCATTGGCTGCAGTTTGGCCATGTATGCAGCATCTTGCTCCCAGGTGGCATCGCGGCATTTGTCATCGTACCAGGCATTATCGTTAAAGGGCTTCACATACCCCAGTACGGACCGCGCAGTCCTTTCCATCGAGTGGGCAATATGTTGCCACTGCGCTCTAGTATTTTCGGGAGTTGGAGCATCAAGAAGTAGTTGAGTGAGTTGGTCAGAATAGGCGTTGGCTATCTCCGCGGTCTGCAGTTTAGCGATGTCCAGCTTTCTCTGTGCCTGGTTACGCAGGGTTTTCGCTTTGCTTAGCCTAGTACGCACCTTCACTGCAGTGAGGTGGTGATCCGAGTTGATGTTCGTACCTCTGATCACTCGTACGTCTAAGACACTTGACGCGTGCCTTCCATCGATTACCACGTGATCAATTTGGTTTCTCGTTACTTGATCGGGAGATATCCACGTTGTTTTGTGAATGTTTTTGTGGTCAAATCGTGTGCTGCTAATTACCATGTTCCTTGCTGCAGAGAAATCAATCAGTCTGATTCCGTTTGGCGATGTGTCAGTATGCAGACTAAATTTTCCGACTGTTGGGCTAAAGACATTCTCCCGACCTACTTTGGCATTAAAACCTCCCAGCACGATTTTAGCATCATGGCCCGGGCTACGGTCATATGTTTCTTCAAGTTGGGCGTAGAATTCGTCTTTGATCTCGTCACTTTTCTCCTCCGTCGGAGCATGAGCACATATCAGCGTGATGTAGAAAAATTTTGCCTTAAGTCTTATGGTGGCAATTCGTTCACTGACAGGAGTAAACCTAGAGACCAGGTGTCGTAGTCTCTTGCCGACCACAAATCCACAACCAAACTCATCCTGATCCGCGAGCATCCATATTCAGTCCATCGGATTTCCTGTATTGCAGTAATGTTAGCCTTATACTCTTCGAGGACATCCGCCAGTTGAATAGAGGCACCTGGTCCGTAAAGAGTTCTAACATTCCAAGTGCATATTCTCAAATCATGGTACTTAAAACGTTTGCGGTGGTCGTCAACATTTTGGGGGTTTCTTTTTCTCTTATTTCTCATTTTATTCACTGCCATTATACTGAATTCGATGCTGATCATTTATATATATGTTGTCATAGCTGCCACACCTCCTTATAGACGTTACAAATAGAAGAACAGAATTAATATACCCTTCACTCCGTTCGTGTGCCTGGTGAAGGTTATAAAAAGTAACTGTATTTAAGAAATTATTTGTTTCTGTGTATAGTAAACTCAGATTAAGGCTAAAGTAACCAATTAACCCCTCAAATTTAAAATTACTATCTTATTCAACACCATTGCGGAAAATAAGCAAACCAACATTTACATTGAAAACAATAGTATTGTGCGAAAACGCACAAAACAATGCAAAAAGAGTACAATGGTTTACAGCAAGGATATTAAAACAATGATACTGTTATATGATTCTCAAGCAAAGGAAGGAACTTTTCCCACTTTCTCTGCTGGCTATTTAATCTTGTGTATTTCACAATATCTTTGTTTGGCTTTCGTTTAGTTGTTTTACGACAAATTGTCGTTGCATAGTATATGTATAATATTTTGCAAGTATTTGCAGAAGGACGGCTTTATGGTATTAATAGTTTACATATATATAGCATGAAAACTTAACATGTTTTGAAATATTCTTCAATAGCTAGGTGTCTTAATTTAACAAGTTCTATGGAATAAAGTAACAATGCTATCCTACAACTTAAACATTTTTGAATTATGACTTTTAAAGCTTCAGACAGGTTATTATAAAATTATTGTACTTCACATTCGATAACACAGTGTCACAGCAAATCTAGGGGCCGACAAATTCCAAGTCATGGTGAAGGTACTAGGTCATTTAGTAAAATCCTCTAAGGGCCAAACTTTTTTTGTGATATTTTAAATGTTTCCCCTATCTTGATGTTTGTTCTCCTAGTTTTCCCAGCTATAACTCAAGAACCATTGATATCTCATTTTATTCTTGAGCAGAATGGTAGCTAAGGCATAAATAAATAATATTAATATATCCTTGTAAAAATTCAAGTTAAACTCATTTTATCAAATTAAATCTTCAAAAAAATTTTAATTATAGCATTTTTTCATAAATTTTCTACAATAACTCAAAATGTCTGTCCATATTTAGGCTATCTCATCTGTGATAGGTAGAAAACTGGTCATTGCTGACGATATTGAATGGCGATTTGTGTATGTACTTACTATGCGTATTATTAATATTATTCAGATTTTATATTAATCATACGCATATCATTCCAATATTGTGGGTTTATGGTTTAATAACACAGTGCTACAACCTATCTGGGGAGAGTGAAACTCCAAGTTAGCGTATAGGTACTAGGTCAGTATAGTAAAACCCCCAAAGGGTTGGGCAGTCTCTACAATTCTTTTGAAGAATGAAATGAGACAACATTAATGGTTCTTAATTATTGCTGAATGAAGAATTTTCTAATTTGAGTCTTTCTGATTGTTATTCATTTGGGAATAACCAGAAGCTCTCTTTGGAGGTTCCCAAGCAGCTCACAACGTCCAAACGATCACTTTTTCCCCGGACAATGCCACTGAACATCCGTTCAGTGATAGCAAATGTGAGAAGGCGAAATGTTGAGTAACCTAATCGGCATGCTACCACCGATGCGCCTTAGGAAGTAGGTAACATAAGTTACTGAAGTTCAACACAGGCTCTTAGTAGCTTTGGCAGCCCTCAGAAACTAGGATCGGTCGCAGTGGCCTAATTTGCAACTCTCTTTAAAAAACAATTATTGTGAAAACACAAAGAAAAGCAAAAACAAGAACCCCCCAAATGTTGACGACCCCCGCAGACGATGGAATGTCCGAACTCTATACAGAGATGGTGCCTCTATCCAACTGGCGGATGTCCTCGACAAATACAAGGCTGACAACACCGCCATACAGGAATTGAGATGAACGGGATAGTAATGCACACGACAAAAGAACTGTGACATCTTTTATAGCTGCCAGGCAGAAAGACATGAATTTAGATGTGGTGTCATAGTCGGCACCTGGTCTCGCGGTTTAACCCAGTAAGTGACCGAATAGCCACTATTCACATCCGGGCGAAATATTTTTACATTACGCTGATTTGTGTGCACGCCCTGACGGAAGACAAAGACGATGACATTAAAGGTGCATTCTATGAGCGCCTGAAGGAAAATTTTAATGCTAAAATAGGAAGAGAAGATGCTCTTGGTTCAGCAGTCGTTAAATTCAGTCTGTACAACAACACCTCCGATAACGTATTCAGACTGGTTAGTTTCGCGTCGGAATGAAACATGGTTGTGAGTAGAACCAGATTCCCGTATAAAGATATCTACAAGGCAACCTGGATAGCTCCCGATCAAAATACAAGAAAACAAATTGATCACGTTTACACTCTCAGATAGTGCCAAATACCTTGGGCTAATATTGGACAGTAAACTGAATTGGAATCTGAACACTCACAACAGGATTAGCAAAGCGGCAACGGTTATATACTGCTGCAAAAGGGCAATCGGCCTCAATTGAGGAATTAGCCCCAAGAACATAAACTAGTTATACGAATCAGTTATTAAACCCATCTTATTCTACGATAGAGCGTACCAAAGGCTGAAACTCGAAAGCATTATGAGACTGTTTACGATCCTAAACTGGTCACCCCCGGACATTGAGGCAAAGAAAATAGCAGCGAATACCGCAAAGCCTTTAGACGCCTCAAAAGCATGGATGCACAGGAACTATGGCCATGCCAAAATTCTAAACCTAATCAATGTGAGCTGCCACACGTATTACGCCATACCTGAACCTCTATTCGATCCGGGTTTTATAAGGAATATCCCGGATAGGTCCTACTATGATGATAATGATAATGGGAGGATGTCATCTTAATTTTCACGCACGGTTCAAAAGCAAAGGAAAAAGCGTAGAGAAAATTCAGTATATTAGGATATTGGATGGAAATATTTATATTCTTACTGATAGTAAAGCGGCTATCAGATCCCAGAGAACGTGTACACCACTTCGAGAAATGTTCGAGAATGCCAGTCGTCTCTTGAGGAGATAGCGAGACATTCGACGGTTACCCTTACATGGGTTCCTGGACATGGGGACATATATGGTAACCAAAGGGCCGATACGTTGGCAAGAGCCGCCGCACAGTGGGGTATTGAACACCCAAAACGGAGATTAATTCAAGGAAGCGTCCGATCTTTGCCGAATTTGGCACAGATGTTCCTATTGCTATAAGCTCGATTGTTTTGAAGTTTTTAAGAAATCGGTCCATATATACATATAGTCCCCATATATATACTTATATGTATATATACTGTAGTGAAATCAAACCTTTATAAAAGCTGCGGTTTGTATCCGATCAC
The DNA here is from genome assembly GCA_964034835.1 of Muscina levida. Taxonomy (NCBI): domain Eukaryota; kingdom Metazoa; phylum Arthropoda; class Insecta; order Diptera; family Muscidae; genus Muscina; species Muscina levida. The sequence continues at coordinate 115,384,757 of OZ035883.1, read as the reverse complement.
TTTGAAAATTGATATTGACTTATGTTTTAACTGTTTAAAGTATATATAAATGTTTATATACATATGTTTACACACTTATGCATTTATATACAGGGTGGTCCAAAAAGATGTATACATTTGAATAATTATTTGCATAGAGCGATCACGGCGGAGTGGGGCGGAGGCGTTGGGAAAGGAAATAACCGCCAATAGGAAATTTATCTTTACAGCGTTATTCCAAGTTGTTGCATATCTAATGCAAAACGTGCACAGAATGCTCACGGTGTCTAATCGACTGGTCGGTATAGTTAGTAACGGTCCCCGCTACAGGCGCAACCTTCTCCTCTATGTCTGATGGATGTGTTATTTTTGGTTGCGTATTATACAGTAACGTACACTGAGGCCAAAATTTGAGAATGATATTGACAATAGCGCTCTCAGATAGTCTATTATGCACACCACTTGTTGAGTGAAGGGCTCGAAAAACATATTTTACAAAAAAATCATTTTTGGAGTCTCTGCTTCCATTTCAGTTACTTCATGACAAAATGTCAAACAATATTAAACACCATTCCAATATCAGTTTGCAATCAGTCACTCGTGTTTTGTAAATAAAACCATTTTAAATGAATCATATTGTATAAAAGAAACTTGTACTAGTTAGAAGGTATTTCTCTGAATTTTGCATGAACAACTATTTTTATTGCTTGGTCTTAGTCATCTCTGAATTAGATTTCCCAAATATGTTGATATTTTAACGTTTGAAAAAATTTTCTGTGACGGCTATAAAATCTTGAGTTGTTGTGAAATAATGTCATTTAACCATATTTTCAATTTGAATATTATGAAGGCAAATAAGCATATATTGCCTTATGTAGGGTATAATTAAAAATTATGGCTCGGCAACAAATTGCAATACAGCAAAAACAAAGAAAATGAGGCCAAATCAAACCAAACAAATTTTCCACCGTTTTCGCAGGAGTGTCAACATCACAATTTATTTAATAAAACACATTGGCGCAAAAACGCGCAAAATGTTTTTCTTGATTTTGTAAGTACAGATGTTATATTTTACAATTATGTTAATTTTTCAACACGGTTTTACCCGGAACCATTTTAAAAATCTACATTCATTTCAAAAATACCTTAAATTTAGACCATTTTTTTTCAAAAATAATTAAAAATTATTGTACGTATTTATTTTATACAACTAATTGTTATTCCTGTTCTTCAATAGCTGACGTTGAATGATCCATAACAATAATTGGGTTTTTAAATGACTAAAAGGCAAAAACTTTCACTCCAAAATATCGATATTTCACTTTTCGCTAACACGTGGAAAAGTCGAAAAAATTTCCGAAGTTTGAGAGAGCATAGAACTTTAAATAAACAACATATGTAATTGATTCTAGTATCCATTGAATCAGTATTCTGTGTACAATTATTGAGCACAAAATTTTAATTGGAAATCGCAATTTTAATTTTTTAATTAATCTCCATTTTGGGGGTCCCATACCCCAGTGTGTGCCGTAACGGTGAACTCAGGCGAAGTTTAAGGTCTCATTGGGATCCCTCTCACAAGGAGGAAACAGCTCATTGCTGGGAAACTGTACCTCATTGCTGAAGAGAGATGGGCAAGAGAACCCACCTGCCCGCCTACAAAACAAATTTGGCCTACAATGGATATACAGAGGACACGATTTGTGCTGAACTTGGCCAGAGTCTACTTGAGGAACATCATAGCTGTAATAACTAGTCACTAGGCGGTTGGTAAACACGCTAAGAGACTAAAACTACCCTACAACGATATTTGTAGAAGCTGCTATGATGAGGAAGAAGAGGAGACCACGGAGCATCTTCTATGTCATTGCCCTGCTTTTGGTGACCTGAGATATGAAAAGCTTGGTCATCGGACACTTCTAGACAATACCTGTCTATCAGAAGGTGATTTGTGGAACATCCATGCCTTCATCAGAGCAACGAAATGGCTTGACAGCGAGGTTGACCGAACAGAATAGGAACATTTGGTGCGAAAATCTCAAAATGGTATCACAACGTAACTCATACTAGGACCCAAGTGAGCTTTGTTCAACTTAATTCAACGAATTAACCTAACCTAACCTAAGGGTGATGGTATAAAAATCATTAGTGATTTAGAACTTTTGGATCGGTAATTGTGTTATTTTACTACTTGCGGGATTTTACAAGAAATAATTCAATTTGATTATTTTAAATTACATAAAACTAATGTAGACATAATTTACAGTAGTTCAAATTCAGCTTCAACTTCAGGATATCCTCATCTAAATCGACGCTTAAAAGAGATCGTCAAGCCAGAAATCCACGGATATATGTGTGACAATCGTAGTATAACATTTATAATGCGAGAATCTAATACAAAATACGTATCTTTTTAACAAATATTGTATATTGAAATATTGTATATTGTTGGAAATAAAATCAAAATTTGCAACTATATTCGCCTCAGCAAATTGACCATAAATTTGAGATACATTCCAGCGCTTTGTAAAAAAATTTAACTTTTTGCAGTTCAACGACTGGAGTTGAATTTTAAGCTAAACGAAGTGTATTAAAAATGTCTTAAACACAGCTGTCAGTAAAACGTAACGATAGTTAAATTTAACATTATTTGCCTCAACCAGAACAGCAATGAACAAGGTGTAGAAAATAGTTGCTGCTGCTAAACTTTCTTGTAGTTATGCAATAAAACAGAAGCCTTTTACTGTTTTACGAAAACAAATGCAAATGTTACATGGAAAACTTTACAATGATGTTATTTTGTTATTCTTTTTCCTCTCTCTCGCTCTCTATTTCTTCTTTGGTGACTGTTTATTTGTGTTATTTTGTTTCCTTATCAAAGTGAATATTAATAAATAGAAAAGAAAACAAGTGCACAGGCCGAACGTAGAACAGAAGCGCACTTATAGAAACAATTGGTTATAGATAGACATTAGCGACTATGTCATACCCTATAACATGGTGTAAACATAGAAGGGCACGGTATTAACGTATAAATTACATCTACTTTCAGCATAGAATCTTATCTTGCCAGCGATTGTTGTTATTATTAATCCACTAGAAATATTAAATTTTAGTAAATATTTTTGTCATCCTCGCATGAGACACACGAAACTCTTCACCGCGTTTTACTATGGCCATGTGCAAGCTTATTAGAACTTTTTGCCTTCAATTTAGTTATTGAATTCACAAAAACCTTTGACATGCATGACGCCGGCAGTCTGATTTCCGCATATACTGAAAACTTTAGCTGATGTCTCTATTACAAATATCGTTACTTCCAGCATCGATTACAAAAAGTGTCCATCGGAATTTAAAAACAAATACGTGCGTCAACAGGCATCGAGTGATCTGTATCTGTATCTTGACATGTAACATGGCACAAAGTCAATGATGCGGTTACTGCCAATTCAAAAAAAAAAAAGCAAAAAAGTTGCAAAATAAAGTTAGCATTTCCTCACATTGAATGTGGTGTAGTTTTCATCTTTGTTTTGGCTTTTTTTTTGCATTACAAAAACTTTACAGTTTTTTTTGTTTTAAAAATAATGGGTAGCTTCCTATGAACACCCGTAGATTTTTTACCGCACATTGCAAATATTATGCTAACTTTTCACTAACAAATCGGAAATGTTCAAACGTCAGATTGGTAAACGGAAAATGGTTTATTGTGAATATGCATGATTTTCCAATGCTACGTACATTGGCTTTGTACGGAGGAACAAAACGAAGCAGATAACAGTTTGCACTCTACACAGTAAACTGCAATCGATTTTGTTAGTTACACTGTAGCGTTGAGGCATCACTATAAGGTGGTGTAAAGACGGGATGTTTATTAAATGCAATGAATGGTAGTGCAGGTTTTGTCAATTACACGTATAAAGACGTCAAATTCTTGGCATTGCACTGTAGCAAAATTTAAATATTTCCCTTTTGCACTCAATTTAAATTTTATAAAACTTTAAAACTCAGTGATTGCAGAGTAATAAACATTCGTCGGATGCTGATAGAATATCCTTGACAGTTTTTCGGCTCTCTTTAACTCTACTTCACTGCTTCAATGCTCAGAAAGTAGATTGTTATGACAGTTCCATAGTTCTAGTTGACATCATGATTTTGAAAAACAAAAAAAAATACAAATTGAAAAGCACTTCTGATTTGCTACTCTTCTTTAAATTTGTTCCGTAGACATAGCAGAAATATGTAGTTGCTTTTGCAAGATGTTGCCGTGGTAGTGAAGTACGTTTGATAGCAAGTTTCTGTTAGATTTATTTTATTAAAGAACACAAACTGAACCGACATTCAAATGATATTACTAGTGCCAGAGTGAAAAGGACTATAATAAATGACTTACATTTCCGAGTTTCAAATAATTGGGTCAAAAAATCTAAAAAACCAGTAAGAAAGTTTCAGTCGGGCGACCCGACTTACATATACCATCACCCTCAGTAAAATAAAAATTGCTATTATATTGATATTATTACTCGATTTCTAAAGTGGGCGGAAAGGTAAATTGGTAAGGGAGGTACCAGAAGGGGCGTGGCTAGACTTCCAATTTTTTGTCCAAAACTTTATCCTGTAATAGCTTTACTAAGTACAGAATTTGGGTATGATCCCGTTGGATGTATTGATATTATTACTCCATCTCTGAAGTGGGCGGAAAGGTACATTTGTATGGGAGGTCCCATAAGGGGCGCCGGTAGACTTCCAATTTTTTCTCCAAAACTTTATCCTGTTATAACTTAATAAAATACAGAATTGGGGCACGATCGTGTCGAGTATATTGATATTATTACTCCATCCCTAAAGTGGGCGGAGTGGTACATTTGTATGGGAGGTACCAGAAGGGGCGTGTCTAGACATCCAGATCTTTTCTCCAAAACTTTATCCTGTTATAGCTTTACTAAATGAAGAATTTGGGCACCATCGTGACAAATGTGTTGATATTATTACTCCATCCCTAAAGTGGGCGGAAAGGTACATTTGTATGGGAGGTACCATAATGGGCGTGTCTAGACTTCCAGATTTTTTCTCCAAAACTTTATCCTGCTTGAACTTTACTCAATACAGAATTTGGTCACGATCGCGGTAGTTCTAATAATAATATTAATCGATTTCTAAAGTGACCGGTACCAGATGTGTGTGGGAGGTACCAGATGGGGCGTTGGTAGACTTCCAGTTTTTTTTTTTCAAAAACTGTATCCTGCTATAGCTTTACTAAATTAAGAATTAGGGTACGAGCGCGATGGATTTATTGATATTATTACTTACTATATCTAAAGTGGGCGGAAAGGTGAATTTGTATGGGAGGTACCAGAAGGGGCGTAGCTAGACTGCCAATTTTTTCCAAAACTTTATCCTGTAATAGCTTTACTAAGTACAGAATTTGGGTACGATCCCGTTGGGTGTATTGATATTATTACTCGATTTCTAAAGTGGGCGGAATGATGTATTTGTATGGGAGGTACCAGAAGGGGCGAAGCCATGTAGCTCATTTGCAATACCGTAAGTAGTTTTGGGGAAATATTAACTCGTGCAAAATTTCAAGACATTTGGTTGCGTCTTTCGAAAGTTATCGTGCGAACCAGCCGGACAGCCACCAGACAGACAGACAGACAGACGGACATGGTTCAAATGACTTAAAAAGTCATGAATCGAATTTGGTTCAAAGATACCTAGGGTCTTAAGTGACTCCTTCTATGTGTTACACTTTTGGGTTGTATCAAATGATATATACCCTCATCCCTAAGGGTGATGGTATAATGACCTACATTTCCGACTTTAAAATAATTGGGTCAAAAAATCTAATATATAAGGAATAATACATACTTATTGGTCAATAACGGCATCCAGAAAAGAATTTCTACCACTTCGATTTTTTGCACTCCGTAGATAGTTAGGCGCAACAATATTTGATAACAACTCCTGATCCATCCAACGCTCTTCTGCGCTTCCGATCGAGTAGATTACATAACACTTTTTGAGCTGGAGAATTTTTGGCATGCTTTTTCTTATTTATATTTATAAGCTGGTGCATATGCGTTGCCAGCTCATCACAGTGTTTAAATATTTATACCCTCACCATAAGGGTAGAAGGGTATATTTAATTTGATACGACCCGAAAGTAGGGTTGCCAGATCCAGATTCGCAAAAAGCTGGACATTCGGTTTAAAAAAACTGGATTTTGCAAAAATAGCTGAACATTTTCAAAAATTTTTTTTTTTTTTTATTTAAAAAACATTTTTTAACAATGTTGAAAACAATTTTTGAGATTTTAAATAATACTATAAAAAACTAATAAAACTTGTACTTTTCACTCAAACCTCTGAGAATTAAAATTAAACAATAAACACAAAAAAAAACAAAAATCTTAATATCTTCTAGTTTATCTAACTAAAGTATATGCAATAAATTTCATTTTTATAACATAAATCAATGAAAATATCTGTGTATAGTTCATGCATGAGCAAATATTTTCTAGGACATTTCGTCTTTTATTTAAACCTTGTTAAATTACTTTCTATTCCACATATATTTCGCATTTGATCTTACGGACATTGCCAATTCCAAGCTTCTTGAAGTTAGTAAACACATTTGGGAATTTTTACAAGATTGCTCGAAATTTTAAATAACATCAGCTGTTGAAGTTTCGGCAGATATGTTAGTGATGATAGAACAGCGAAAATATAAGAGATGATACTTTAATATAATATTATACCAAAATGTGCAATCAGTTTTGACTAATGTGTTATAAGTGATGGTAACGAAGGGAAAATGAAAATTATTTCAAAAGTTATTGTGTTAAATGTGCTAATAAGAATATTTATAACACAAACATGTTTGCTTTAATTTTTTTTTTCCAAAATTACTATTTAGCTGGACAAATTGTATCTTAGCTGGACACTGGACAAGTATAAAAAAAAGCTAGACAATCCAGCTGAATCCAGCCCGTCTGGCAACCCTACCCGAAAGTGTAACACATTGAAGGGGTCATTAAAGGCCCTCTGTTTCTTTGAACAAAATTCGAACAAAATTGGGCTACATGGCCACGTCCCTTCTGGTACCTCCCATACAAATGTACCATTCCGCCCACTTTAGTAATCAAGTAATAATATCAATACACCCAACGCGATCCTGCCCAACTTTCGTATGGTAGTGTAGCCAAGCCCCTTCTGATACCTCCCATACAAATGTACCACTCCGCTCAATTTAGAAAGCGAGAAGTAATATAAATGCACCCGAAACAATCGTGTACGAATTCTGTAATTTGTAAAGCTATTACAGGATAAACTTTTGGAGGAAAAATTGGAAGTCCAGCCACGCCCCTTCTGGTACCACTCATTTAAATGTACCACTCCGCCCATTTTTGAAATCGAGTAATAATATCAATATACTCAACGCGATAGTGCCCAAATTCTGTATTTTGTTATGCAAATTTTATGTTTTTACTGAGGGTGATGGTATATGTAAATCGGTTTACCCGACTAAAACTTTCTTACTTGTTTGTTAAATAATTACCTATCGATTTTAGAATATGCCTTGGCAAATAAATTAGAAAAAAAATATTATTAACCTTGATAGATATTGTAGGAAAGGGTTTCGTCGTTAGTTATTTTTATATTATGACTAAGTATTCAAAGAATTGACATTTTTAGAAACCCAGTTCGGAATTTTTTTTATGCTAGAACACCCAGAGTAAAAATTTAGGATCAACATTTATCCAGAACATTTGAAAGTTAAATGCCAATTTAAAGGCCCTTTTCTGACTTTTTTCGAAATACTGACGAAATGGCTACATAAGGACTCGAGAATAAAAATACTCTACCTGAAATTTTTGATATATTCACCTAAGCCTTTCATTCTCTAAAGGAATTATTCAACCTCCAGAAAATTAACTACATTTTACTGCACAGAGTAATTAACTATTGAGAAAATTTTCATCTACTTCTTTAATGGCAGCAACAACAGAAATTTATCTATCAGTAGCCGCACATAAAAAAGTATTTTTTTGGTCTTTTGCGCTCCGTAGATAGTTCTTCACACCAAGCTTAGTTAACAGCCCTTTCGCCTGGTCCATCCATCGGAGTTTTGGTCGCCCCCTCCTGCGCCACCCATCGAGTTTATTGCCGAAGACTTTTCGAGCCGGAGCGTTTTCGTCCATTCGTACAAAGTCTTCAAGCCAGCGCATTCGGTCGAAATACTGACGAAATGGCTACAGCTCATGATTCATTCGACGAAGGTAGTCGCCGTTAACGATGATGGGTCCGAATATATTACGAATTATTTTTCTCTCGTAAACTCCCAGAATAAATTGATCCGCCTGTGTCATCATCCAAGATTCTGAGCTGTAGAATAAGGCAGGCAGGATCAGTGTCTGGTAGAGTTGGATCTTCGTTCGTCGAGAAAGGGCTTCATCATTAAAACACTTGCTCAGTGCACAGTAGCAGCGGTTTGCGAACAATATTCGTCACTTGATTTTCGGGCGGACATTATTATTTTTGTTTATGGCGGAGCCGAAGAAGACAAAATCTTCTACCACTTCAAAGTTATAGATGTCAACGTTCACGCAGCGTCCCAGACGAGTGGACTCTTTGTTTGTTGAAACAAATAACTTGGATTTATCCGAGTATATCACCAGACCCACTTCAGCCGACTGCTTTTCAATGCTCGAAAAATCCGCAGTAACATCTCGCAATCCACGGCCAATGATATCTATATCATCGGCATACGCGAGCAACATGTGACTTTTGTTAATCGCCTTGTCTGAGGCCTAGCTTGGTAGAAAATAAATGTTGTTACTCGGGATCAGAATAATTCCTTTACGGAATGAAAGCCTTAAGTGAATATATTGCAATTCCGGGAGGATAGACCCCCCCCTAGATTAAACTTTCTTTATAGGGTCCAGTGAAGTTTTCAGTTTAACCAAAGTAAAGTACAAAATAGGTCCTAAAAAACTATGTTTCTTTCTGTTTTAGAGAATTTCTATATCAGGTGTCTTCAATGACATTTAACGATAACTATCTCGACTCCTTACGTGTCCTTATTTCGAGAAACGTCACAAACGAACCTTACAAGATTGTAGTATGCTACGAAAATGTTGTTAAAGACCAACAATCGATATCTCCAACTTTTACTAATTACTTTGTCTCTTTTCAAAGCCCTATGTAAACAGCGACCTAAAATAGTCATAGTATCTAAATTTCTTATTGTTTTTGTACATTTTCGTAATCAGACGTCTTCAATGAAATTTAACACGTCCAACATTAAAAATTTCCGATCATGACGCCTTATATGTCCTTTTCGTCCTTATTTCTTGAAAGTCGAAAAGGAGCCTATTTTCACGGCGCTTTTAATGACACTTTTTGTAGGATTAGTTTCTTTTAAATTTCTTACCTACAAATTTTTATAATTTAATACGGTATTTAAAATTAATTTATTGTTTTATTGCAAAACAAAGTTTTAATTGAATTTTTAGCTCTAAAAGAAATGTGAACTTAATCCATGTTTTATGTATGTGAGATTGGGTAGTGTACAGAAAAGTATGTTTAATTAATATTTATATGTCCCAGCAAAACTTATTTGTTACTTACTTATTTAGCTGGCACTTTTTTGCAATCCTATTGAATTATATAACGCACATAGAAAAATATAATAAAATATAAGCGCTTCGATCTTTAGGCCTCGTCTGGTACATAATGGCTCCGTAAGGTCCTTGCCAATCTTCACTGAAGACTTCGTATCAGTCAGCGTCATTCCGCAAAGGCGTATTAGCTTCGCTGGAATACTCAGCCATAGCCTCGAGTAATTTCTGCCGTATCTAGCTGTCGAAGGCAACTTTATAGACGACGAAAATATGGTACTTGTCGATATGTTTCGCTTGGATCTTTTCCAGGATTTGCCGATGTGTGAATATCTGGTCAGTTGTTGATTTTCCAGGTCTAAAGCTACAATGATAATGCCCGATCAGGATGAATAACGCTGGCTTTAGTCTTTTACATAGCACACTCGACAGGACCTTATATGCGATGGGTAAAAGGCTGATGTCACGGAAGTTGGAGCACATACTTGGATTACCTTTTTTAAGCACAGGACACAATACGCTTAGATTCGAATCATCGGGCATGTACTCGTTTAGCCAAACCGTGCGTAGGAGTTGGTGCATGCTGGTTATCAGCTCCTCGCCACCGGTCTTGAAGAGCTGTGCCAGAAGTCCGTCAGCACCGGCTGCTTTAGTAGTTTTCAGCCGCGATATTGCTCCTTTTACTTTGGCTTGACTTGGTTGTGGGAAATATAAGCCGTCGTCGACAATTGGCGTGATACATTCACGTGCGCTGCCTTTTGGATCCATCAGTTGCTGAAAGTGATTTCTCCATATATGCGTATCTGTAACCAAATTTCGATCCCTGTCCTTACACGAGGGGAGTCCACTACCGTAGCCTTTTGCTTTTATTTTATGGCGAAATTTCGGGCACCACATATATCCCTGTATCGCTCTATATCCTCGTTCTCTCTTCCTTCATCTGACGTTTTTTCGCTTAAATAGCTTTCTCGCTTGTTTTACTGTCTTCTTGTGCCGTTCCATAACAGCCCGGGTCACAATTGGCTGTAGAGTTGCCCTTTTAGCTGCATCATGTTCCTCAGACTCTATGCGACATTCTTCATCGTACCAGGCATTGTCTGAGGCGTTGTGTCCTGGTAATTGGGAGAGTTGATTGGAGTAGGCGGTGGCAATCTCTGGGGCTTGCTGGTTCGCGATATCCATCTTTCTTGGTGTTTGGTTTCGTGCGTTTTTCGCAACCAGGCAATGATCCGAGCCAATATTAGCACCACGGATCACTCGCACTTCCATGACACTAAAAGCAAGCCTGCCATCAATTACCACATGATGAATTAGATTTTTGGTGTTTTGATCGGGGGATAGTCAAGTTGGCTTGTGGATATCATTGTACTGGAATCTGGTTCCACTCACTGCCATGCTCCTTCCCGCTGCAAAGCTAACCAGCTTAAACCCGTTGTCTGACGTGTCGGTATGCAGGCTAAATATACCGATCGATTGTCGTATGTTTCCTCTAGGCGCTCGTAAAATGCATCTTGTGCATGAGCACAAATCAGCGTGATGTAGAAATATTTTGCCTTTATGCGTATTATGGTTATTCGATCACTTACACTATTGAACTGCGAGTCGAGATGTCTGAGTCTTTCGCCAACTACAAATAGACATCCAAATTCGTGCTTTTCCGCACAGCAGCCGAAATAGATGTCGGAATATTGGCGTCGCAAGAATCCTTTCTGTCTATCTCATCTTCTGGATGGCAGTGATGTCATCTTATATATTTTTATCAGTCGGATAGTGGCACCTTCTCGATAGAGAGTCAGGAATTTCCAGGTGCATATCCTTAGATCATGGTCCCTATTACGTTTGCGGCGGTCGTCAACATTTGGGGGGTTCCGTTTGTTACTTTTTATACCATCACCCTTAGGGATGAACGTATATATCATTTGATACGAAAAAAAAGTGTAACGCATTAAAGGAGGCGAGTTAGACCCCAAGTATCTTAAGACCAAATTCGTTTCAGGACTTTTTAAGACGATTGAGCTATGTCCGTCTGTCTGGCTGGCTGGATGGCTGGTCAGCAGGATAACTTGAGTAAACCTTAACGGATCAGTATGAAAATTAACCAGTATTAATATTTTTGAAAACGAACTTATGGGATTGAAAATGGGCAGAATAGCCCCACCCCTTCTGGTACCTCCCATACAAAATTACCTATTTTTGGATAATTTATATTTCTTTCATAACTTCCCAACGGACGATCGTATGATATTTAAATTTGGTCAGTTTATTTATCTTGCAAAAGTAGACAAACACTACGAAAACCGAAACCTTTGGCATACCCCTTCTGGTACCTCCCATACAAATTCCCGAATTCACCCTCATAGTTCTACATACATATCTTTTTTTGTAAGTACAATTAATTCAGTCAAATTTGGCGTAACTTGTAGAGTTATGAAAATTTGAATCAGGAATGAATATGGATTATATCAGATCACCCTTCTGGTACCTCCCATACAAAATTACTTATTTTTGAAAAAGTAACATTTATCCCATAATTTAAAAAAGGACACTTGGGGGGTAATGAAAATTGGTCAATTAATTTATCTTGTGATAGGAAGCAAAACCTTACAAAACATAACTATTTGACGCACCCCTTCTGGTACCTCCCATACAAAATACCGAACATACTCCCATAGTTTTAAATACATATATTTTTGTAAGTACAGTGAATACAGTCGAATTTTGCGTAAGTTGTACAGTTATGATAATTTGAATCAGGAATGAATATGGATTATACCGGATCACCCTCTGGTACCTCCCATACAAAATTACCTTGTTTGGAAAATTAATATTCCTCCCATAATTTCTAAACCGGCACTTGGAGGATAATCAAATTTGGTAATTAATTATCTTGTAATAGGAATTATTATTGGGTGATGGTATTTATCAGTCAGTTTACCTGACTGAAATTTCTGTACTGGTTCTTTCTCGTATTTTCATAGCCAGTAAAGGACCTGAAGGTGGGTGGCTAGCCCAACCATCAGGGTTCGTCGCTCATTATCAGCAGCTATTCATGATAAAGAAATATCACGAACAACGTTGCCCAGGTGCCACCACGAAGGAGGTTGTGAGTCGGCTTGAGATGCAAGATTCACTTTCCATCCCCAACGGCAACCAAGAAAAACTCATTAGTATTTGTTAATTTTGAAATATTTTACATTCGATTATGGCTTTTAAAACGCCATATAAAAAATATCTTAAGTGTGATCATACAAAATTAAACTTCAATATTCTACTTTTCATTCAAAGAAATCAAATCTCCAAACATTTTAAAGTAACTTTTATAATTTGAATAGTCACCAATTAACTTTCGAAAAGGTTTCATTACTTTTATTTAAACTTCTTCACTGTAATGTGCTTCAAATGTAATATTTAATACAATATTAACAATTACTTATTCAATGCCGTGCTCAATTCTCTCTCTCTCTCTCTTTTTTGGCAAATTTAAGTATGTTGGGTTATTGTTGTGAAAAACTTAAACACAATTAATAAAAATACAAGCAATTAAACACAAACAATTGATAAAAAAAACAACTTTGAAAAAGAACTTGACTAATGGAACGTTGGCGAAATTACTTGCTCATAACAAATATTTATTTTTTATTAACAAAACACGCAAACAAGTGATTTTGGTTGTTGCATTCAAACTCAAGCTAACGATAATATTTTAGAGTGGCGTAACGAAAAGCAAACTTGCTCCAGTAACCAGTGAGTAGTTTCAAGAGAAGTATTGCAAGGATTTATAAAAGTTATTAAAATGATGAAAAGTTGTTTTTGTGTTTGTTGTTAGTTTTGAACAAACAATTAATATAATATTGTATAGACCGTTCATTTATTAACTTAATAGTGGCATTGTAGTCGAGAGTGGTCGAGAAGAAATTTGCAATTAAAAATAAAAATATTTTATTTGGATTAGTTTAACTTAAGTCCCATGGGATATTAACAATATGAATGGAAATATAAAAATCATAATATCGAAAGCTTAAGTCAGCCGATGACCTGGCCTTTTATAATCGATGTATATTGAGTTGTCAACGAACTATTTCTATTGATATTGTTTAAATGTTTATTGGAAAAGGTATTGTTTCTGTTATTTAATAAATTTTTGTTTTTAGAAATAATACTTTGTGATTTGAAATATTCCCTATTAGGTTTTTATTGAGGTGTTAGCTGATACCACTCAAAGCTGGGTGGGATTTACCCACTTTGACACTTAGCAATATATGTAACTTGATTTTCATATATATCTTAACAGTTCAAAATGTATCGACACAATGATCCATATTTTACAATGCACATTTTATGTTGCTGATTAAATACTCAGCTTATATATATTTTATCTTCACTCATATGGCCACATTTACATTATCCCTTTTGAAAACATTCATTTGTATGTATGTATATGTATATGGCTTAATAAGATATAAGTATATTCGCCCCCCTTCTTTTTTGATCATGTTTTTGTAGTGATCCCGTTAAAAATCAAAAAAATTTCGATCATGGAAACAAGTATCGCCCTAAAGTTGCCATATACATATAAACTTAAAAAACTTACTTTCCCTTTTCACCCCATGAATGAGGTATGGGATAGCTTCTCGCGTAGTTGTGAATTAACACGTTTTCTATTTTTATACCATCACCCGTAGGGATGAAGGTATATATCATTTGATACGACCCAAAAGTGTAACACATAGAAGTAGTCACTTTAGACCCTAGGTTTCTTTGAACCAAATTCGATTCATGACTTTTTAAGTCGTTTGAGCCATGTCCGTCTGTCTGTCTGTCTGTCTGTCTGTCTGTCGGGTGGCTGTCCGGCTGGTTCGCACGATAACTTTCGAAAGACGCAACCAAATGTTTTGAAATTTTGCACGAGTTATTATTTTCTCAAAACTACTTACGGTATTGCAAATGGGCTACATGGCCCCGCCCCTTCTGGTACCTCCCATACAAATACATCATTCCGCCCACTTTAGAAATCGAGTAATAATATCAATACACCCTACGGGATCGTCCCCAAATTCTGTATTTAGTAAAGCTATAACAGGATAAAGTTTTGGAAAAAATTTTGAAAGCCTAGCCACGCCCCTTCTGGTACCTCCCATACAAATCTACCTTTCCGCCCACTATAGAGATGGAGAAATAATATAAATAAATTAAACGTGATCGTACCCAAATTCTATTTTGAGTAAAGCTATAACAAGATAAAGTTTTAGAGAAAAAAATTGGAAGTCTATTCACGCCCCATCTGGTACCTCCCATACACATCTGGTACCGCCCACTTTAGAAATCGATTAATATTATTAAAAGACCTAACGCGATCGTGTCCAAATTCTGTATTTGGTAAAGTTTAAGCAGGATAAAGTTTTGGAGAAAAAATCTGGAAGTCTAGAAACGCCCCTTCTGGTACCTCCCATACAAATGTACCACTCCGCCCACTTTAGAAATAGGGTAATAATATCAATACACTCGACACGATCGTGCCCAAATTCTGTATTTTGTTATATTATAACAGGACAAAGTTTTGGAGAAAAAATTGGAAGTCTAGACACGCCCCTTATGGTACCTCCCATACAAATGTACCTTTCCGCCCACTTTTGGGATGTAGTAATAATATCAGTACACCCAACGCAATCGTGCGCAAATTCTGTATTTAGTAAAGCTATAACAGGATAAAGTTATGGAGAATAAATCTGGAGCCTAAACACACCCCTTCACGTACCTCCCATATAAATGTACCACTCCGCCCAATTTCGAAATCGAGTAATAATATCAATAAAATAGAAAATTATTTGTTTTACTGAGGGTAAGAGTAAATGTAAGTCGGGTTGCCCGACTGAAACTTTCTAACTGGTTTTAATTACAAATCGATTATTTTCAATAACTCAAGACTTAAACAATATATTATATTGGGTGATGGTATTTATCAGTCAGTTTAACTGACTGAAATTTCTGTACTGGTTAGATTCACAACTAACGGCACATACTTGTTTATCGACGAATGCAAACGTCACTGTTTGAGAAGCTCTTACTAGACATGCCGGTTGACTCGACACTTATACTGCGAAGTTGCTGTCGACAACATTCGAGGGAGCCGACAATGAAAGAACATTTTTTTAAATTTTTTTTAGATGACTGAAGCCAGGATTTGAAACTGAGATCTCCCGCATGGTAGTCGCGTGTTCTAACTACTATGCCAGGGTCGGTCCCTGCAATGAAAAGAAGTAAGAAAATTATAAAACGGACCCCCCAAAATGTTAACGACCACCGCAAACGAATTAAGGACCATGATTTGAGGATATGCACGTGGAATGTTAGAACACTGTATAGACCAGGTGCCTCTATCCTCGAAGAATACAAGGCTGCCATAACCACTTTACAGGAAATCCGTTGGACGGACACGAGTGCTTGGGCATGAAGACGTGCGACATCTACTATAGTGGCCATGCGGACAAGCACGAGTTTGGATGTGGATTTGTGGTTAACAAGAGACTGCGACACCTATTCTCAAGGTTCAACCCGGTGTGTGAACCTATAGCCACCATAAGAGTCAAAAGTAGGTTTTTCCATATAGTGTTTTCCAGTGTTCTGGACGTACGAGTGATCAGGGGTGCGAACACTGACTCCGATCACTACCGCAGTTCAGATACGCACAAGGCTAAGCACGACTGAAAACATACGTAACCAGGCACAATAAAAGCTGAACAACTTTAACCTGCGGACCACATAGGTAGCGGACGCCTACTCCAACCACCTAATTCAACTGCTACTGAATGCTCCAAACCCTGACAATATTATCTCGCATTGGCAATATATAGCCGACTCCATAGAACGGACTGCGAGAAGCGTACTTGGGTACACAAAGCCGTCCCAGATGCCTCGTACGATGATGAATATCGCAATGCCCCAAGAGAGACGGATGCTACATACAGGGCAAAACCCCATTTTTGGGGCTTTATTTCATTTTTATTTTGTGGCCTTATTTCATAGAGCCGGGCGAAACAACAGCCAATGGCGACGCGAGCTGTTTGTCAACGGCACAGGAAGAGGAGATGAGAGGCAACTCGTCTTTGTAGACGGAAAAAGATGAAGCTGAAGAATGGACAGGATGAGTGCAAAGAGAAGCTCCGAAGTAGAGTGGAAGCCCGAAAGTTCTACCAGACAGTAAAGGTGAGAAAGCGTGGGACAGGGTTGCCCTCCTGTAAGGACAGCGATGACCAGCTAGTGACGGACCAGGATAATGTTCTGAAAATGTGGAGTGATCATTTCAGAAATGTATGGATACAGACACCACTCCAGAAGACCCCGATCCAATCCATGACGATGGTATTAACTGTCCATCTCCGAGTCAGAGCCAGATACGTGTGGCAATATCTCGCCTTAAAAACAAAGCGGCTGGAGCCGATGGTCTTCGTGCTAAATTGTTTAAGGCAGGCGGGAAGGAGCTGATTAGGAGCATGCATCAGCTCATGGAGAACATCTGCCTAGAGGAGATCATGTCCGGGGATTGGAGTCTCAGTCTTTGTAGTGAATGTAAGAACTACCGTGGAACATGCTTATTCCCAATTGCTTACAAGGTCCTTTCGAGCATATTGTGTGAACGTCTATAGACAATTGTAGAAAACTAATTGGACCATATCAATGCGGCTTTAGATCTGGTAAATCTACGACGGATGAAATATTTAACTTACGACAAATCCTGGAAATAACTCATGAAAAGCAGATCGACACCAGCCACCTCTTTGTCGACTACAAAGCAGCCTTCGACTCTCCGATAAGGAATAGGCTATATGAGGCCATGTCTGAAATTGGTATTCTGCTAAGCTGATTCGACTTTGCAGATGTACCTTGGAAAACACCAAATCCTCGGTTAAGATTGGAAAGGATCACTCTGAACGATTCAACACGGAAAGAGGTCTTAGGCAGTGTGATAGCTTATCCTGTACGCTATTTAATATAGTTATGGAGAAGGTAATGAGAAAGGCTGGTGTCAACATGTCTGGCACCATATTCCACAAGAGTTACATGCCACTAGCCTATGTCGATAATATAGACATCATTGGCCGAGATCTGCGGGATTTAGGTGCAGTTTTCCCATCGCTAGAAAAGGACCCAGCAAAAATGGGTTCAGCAGTCAACGAAGACAACACAAGAATAATGATTTTGACGAACAAAGAGTCATCTAGATGGGGACTCATCGTCAACGTTGACAAATATTGTTTGAGGTAGTAGATGAGTTTACCCACTTCGGATTTTCCGTCGACAAGGAAAATAATGCGAGCCAAGGAATTAAGTGGAGAATAGTGCTAGCCAATAGATGTTTCTGCGGTCTTCGGCAGCACTTTAGTAACACCACCTTATTTGGGGATACCAAGAAACAGCTATACCAGGTGCTAATTTAATTTTGTCTTATATGTGGATGTTTCCAATATAAGATTCAAATAATTCACGAAGTAAAATTTAAAACTTGCATAAACAATTTACTTTAAACATCGTCGGCTTAATAAGCAAACCATAACGTTTATTATGCCCCATGGAATATGGGGGTTTTCCTAATTTCAGTGATCGGAACGTTATTTTATTTTTGTAACGTTATTTGATTTTTGGAGGTCCTCAAGTAGATCGCAACGTCCGATGGACCACGTGTTCCCCGGGCCATGCAACTGAACATCCGTTCAGTGTTGACATATATAAGAAAACGCAATTTTGAGCAATCTAGGTGACATGCAACCACCGAAAGGTCGTAGGAAGTTACTGAAGTTCAATACAACACTCTCTCCACGCTGATTTGTGTACGCGTCAATACGACGACACTAAGCACCTGGAGGAAATATATGACCGCTGGGCATGGATCATGGGCAGGATATTAAAAAAATTGGAAAAATTTAATGCTAAAATAGGAAGTGAAGATACTCTTGGTTCTGTAGTCGGAAAATTCAGTCTGCACAACAATACCTCCGATAACGGATTCAGACTGGTAAGCTTCGCTTTACCATAAACTTGAAAGTAAGTAGAACCAGAGTCACACATAAAGATATCCACGAGTTCACCCGGATGTCCCCTGATAAAGAGACAAAAATCCACATAGATCACCATGCATTCCATAGATGGCATGTTTTAAGCGTCATGGACGTGCGTGTGCGGTGCAAATATTGACTCGAATGACCACCTAGTTGCAGCCAAAGTACGCACGTGATAATTCTCGTAACGAAACGCAAAGTAAGCTTGACATCACAAAGCTGCATGACACCGAGATAACCAATGCCTAATACAACCAACTCTCTCAATTACTTCAAACCAACTCCAGTAATTCTGATGTTCTCGATACACAGTGGATGATACACAGCGAATTATTTAACCGTAAAACAACAACGAATCTTAATATTATATGTCCTGTGCTTAATAAAATGGATCCAGTTGAAACACACTGTCGCGGAATTAGTTTTTATAAAATCTATTACAAGGTCCTGTCTAGCGTAATATGTGAAATACTATAGCTCATCCAAGCGCATAGCAAGCGATTTAATGACAAATCCCTCTCTCGAATCGTATGAATCATGAGCTCAATAACGATATGGACGTTGTAAAGCGCGTCCAAATATACCAAAGCGCTAGATGGGACTTGTTGAATGGAAATGCATCTTCACCTTATAAAAAGGATTTTGTAGAATATTTTGTAGTGCGGAGTGAAAATACTGTACCTCAAATAGATTAAATTGTGATTTGCCGTTTTTTTTCTTAAGTTTATAAGTTGCTGATTATAGTAAAGTAGATGGGGTAACATCAATGATTTGCTGATTTTCATGTCACATAGCCATCAAGAGGTACTAAAAAGAGTCCACTGTATTTTAGAGAGGGCCAGCATTTATTCAATGGCAATAATGTCTAAATATTAAATCCGACATAATTTCTATAATATTCGGTGAATTCCTCTCAGTAATAAAAAAATTATGCCAACTGATGAAAAGCTAACACCACGACTACGTCGACAATATCAATTCGAAATTCGGCCTAACTGTCTGGGAGTTTGCTCCATTAACGGACCAAAAATTCAAAGTTGGACATCCGTGTTCATAGCGTAGTGTAGTATCAGGTACTAGCTGTATATCAAATTTGTATATATCTAAGAAGAAGAAACATTTTTTTTGCCACACCTACTTAATTAACGATATCTCAGTAGACTCTTTTGAAAATTTTAAAATGCTTCATAACAACATTATGTGAATAGGCGTGTGTCAAACCGCATGTTACCATTATTACTACGAATTTAGTACCACCCTAATGTACATACATATTTATTAAGCTCCCCTCTGTCACATGTTACAACAGATGATGGAAAGTGTGTTTGTTTGCAAAATGTATGCATTGTCTTGTTGTCACTTGGCTCCCTAGAAAAGTCAATTTCTATTATTTATTCTTGCAAATGGCAGAAAATAGGAAACAGGACGAAACACTAAAGATAAAAGCAAAACTGTATAAAGTATAAGCTGTGCACATACACGATACATTAACATAAATCACTCGTTTATGTGCATTAAGATTGTTTTGTACATCTGTGTAAACAATTTCAACTTTGTTCAAATATAAATTTTTACGGAATGATAATGAAAACAGTGTGTGTGTGTGTGTGTGAATGGCTACCCAGCAACGGAATTTGGTAGGCCTTACCAAAAATCGACCTTCTGTAGGTCTTATATTGGATTTTCTACACCTACCAGAAGACCTACTTTAATGAGTAATACAAAAATCCCTACCTCTTCCTTTCAAAATAACGTTCTTACTAATCCTTTCTCGTTTCCTATGGGAGCAATCGAGAAGGCCTTCTAATCACAGCGAAAGAGCATGTGTTACAACTTCTCATTCGCAACTTTTAGGAGAGATCAAGCAGTTCTGCTAAGAGGAAATTAAGTAGGTCTTCTATTATTTGCAACAAAACACCTGCTACACGGTCTGATTCCTTGCTTTTAAGAGAGATCTAGAAGTTATTCTTTAGGAGAGTAAATAAGTATGCAATATTAATAGTTGAAGCTTTGAAGTCCTATTGTTCGAATCCAAAAAGATACAAAGAAGCATTTGTAAAACTTTTCGTTCATTGCTGGTGAAAGATCTAAAGAAGGATTTCTAATAAGGGGCAAAGTAACACGAGGTACACAGTCGCAACAACAACAAATTTTTGTCAGTTATAATCCCGTTAAACGAAATTCCATCAAGTTTTTTTGTTTACATTGTTTTGTCTGCTCCCTTGATCTCTAGTTTGCATTTATTTGTTTTGTGTTTGTCAAAGGAGCCACAATTGTTGTAAGTAATGTGGCTAGTTATTTTAATGACTTTATAAGTGCAATTAAGAATTTAAGAGAATTTTTTAATAATTTAAATAATTTGTAAATAAAGTATTGTAAAAAACTGAAAATTTACCACGACTTTTTTTGATGAATAGATCCTAAGGCCTTTTTTTTGCTTTCTGGGGAAAACATTCTGAAGGATGTTTTTTATGGCCTTTTGAAGGCCTTCCACAGGAGAACTTCTGAAGGTAGCCTATTTATTACATTACAGAGGTCTTTCTAATAAGACCTTCGGAATGACTAATTTATGAGACATAATGAAGCTATTAATCTGAGAACCCTTCAGCAGGTCTCTTTTGAGCAGCGAGAGGGAAGACCTAGCTCACCAATCTCACACTATGTAATTTGGAAATGAAGATGGTATGGGGCGAGAAGTAATAACATCTCCAAAAAAAGGCCTGCTAGGAGGCCTCCAAACTGAATATTTCCGTTGCTGGGTAAAGAATATGTAGAATGGTAGTTGTACTGATTTATGCCATAGATCACCAATAAGGTTGATATGAACAAATAAAGCAGCAGTGAAGAGGTTGCAGTCCGGAGAGCCTACTTAGTTACTTACTGTATTCCTATATTTATTTACTTAAACTTGGACAGATGATTCTATAGAATACGACAGCAAGACTGCACCAGAAGTTACTTACTTTCCGAAAACTGAATGTGTACGGGATTTTTAGGGAAATATGATAGAAGCCTTCGGCCTTGTCATTAGCCAGAAAAGTCAGTTGAAAGTCCGTCTAGCTTAAATATAGTTCGCTCGATAGTGAGCAGAAAGAATCTAATATGGGCCGTCAAAATCTTTAACCTCATAAATCAGCCAGACCTGACGGAATAATTTTATCGCAATTACAGGAGGCCTTATTCTTTAGTTCGTTACAAATAATGTTCAAGGGCTGCTTATGTTGAGAGTAATTCTCAACATTTTGGAAGCAAACTAAAATGGTTTTCATCCCGAAAGCTGGTAAATGCTCTCATGTCAAACCAAAAGTATTTTGACCGATTTGTCCCTCATCGTTTGTCTTTTATCATATGAGAGGTTATTACAAATCCGCATTGACTATACAGACAACCAGGCAGTCATTAAATGCCGGGAAACCATTTATTCCAAGTCTTTTGAAATTAAGCTCATCTGGGTACATTCCAACATTTCGAGCAATTGATCACCGCATATGCTAGCTAGACAGAGTAACACGCAAAGGTTCTTCCGGCAAAATAAAGTGTTGCTATGCCGATACCTACCCTCTGTACCTGTTATAGGAGCTCTTGTTGTAAAACACACACTTAGAAAATACCATACAAAATCCACTCTCAGTAGAAGCTGCATGGGAGAAAAGTGAAGAAACGCCTTATCTTGCATTGTCAAGCATTAGCTGGACTAAGAACTAGGGTATATACAAAGAAACCATATAGCAATCACCGAAACCCTGCAAGAAATTCCTGTAGTACAAATCAACAATTGTAAAGAAAAGTAGAATCGGTTAAATAGCTAGTCCTTAGTGTGCTAGACAGTGTGCTGTGTTGCAACCTACCTTACCTAAAATAACCTAAATTAAACTCAAAATAAAAGGTCCCAATGCAGACATCTCCGCCATACAGGAAATGCGATGGATAGACAGGGATCCACACGACGATGGTTCGGCAAGGAACATGGTAGTGAATGTAACCAGATTCCCGTGTGCCGATATCCGCAAGTCAAACGGGACTGGACGTGCGTGTGATAAGCATTGCAAATGTTGACTTGAATCACCTCATAGTTGCATGCAAGCTAGTAACTTACTTACTTAAGTGGCCCATTACAACTTTCGAACGTGGTTCATAAGTTTGAGGCCTGAAGTACTAAAGAATTCCACATGCTTCGGTCTTGGTCCATAAATTTTTCGGAGTACTTTTCTCTCGCATACTCCCAGGTTTTGTATGTCCGTTGTCGTAAGCATGCCAGCTACGCTCGCCATTAAATAGTAGTAAAATCCCACGTTGCCAATCTCAAAGGAAGTCTGAAATCTCAAAGCTGCATGCCACCGAGATAACCACTGCCTACTTCAACTAACTCTCTCAATTACTTTAAACCAACTCCCCTAATTCTGTTGTTCCCGACACACAGTGGCAGCATATTGCGAATGCTATGACCACTGCCGCAACAATCGTACTGGGTTATGCTAAACCACGCGCAGACAAGCCCCGGTACCATGAAGAATGTCGAGCAAAGTCCAACGAAAAGGATGCTGCATAAAACAAAATACGCCCAACGGCGTATGCGTATGCTGGGCCACGTTGTGCGAAAAGATGCGAATGCTCTAGCTCGAAAAGTCTTCGGCAGATAATCGGCGAAGCAGGAGGCGCGAACAAAACTTCGTTGGCTGGAACAGATGAAAGAGATGTAATGGTGTGGCAAACTATCTACGGATCACAAAAGACCGGAGCGCTTTAAAATCTTTTTTACGTGCGGTAACTGATGAATGAGTTTCTATTGCTGCTGCTAAATAAGAAGAAGCTTCCTAAAGCAAGATTTGTTAACCATCTACGTATACTAAATTTTCAAAACACTACTTATTAAGTATTCGTTTTAATTTTTTTTTCTTCTAAACATGTAAATGTACACATCTATGACTTGGTGAAAGCACCTGCCTCCTACACTTTTCACATATACTTACATACAAATGACAAACAAAAAACAAAAATTCCTCCGAAAAAAGAATTTTCAAGAAATAGAAATAAATATTTATGTCATATAACACACCTCTATGAAACGAAACCAAAACAAAAAGAAGTTATATAAACTTCAGTATGAGATACCATAAACTAAAATTATGTCACTAAAAAGAAC
>OZ035883.1:115208466-115355966 GCA_964034835.1 Muscina levida | reverse complement strand
ATGGCTAAGCAGATATAAGTTACCAACAAAACGCAACCAATATATGTAGATAGATAGATATTTTTATTGTAAAGAAAAAAAATACAAAACTTTACTTATAGATAGTGTTTAAGATAAGAAGCAATCTAAGTCAAGGGGTAAAAAACTAGCAAAGCCAAATTTAAGTTTAATGGTTTAGCCACCAGTACTTTTTAGTATTTAAATTTGGAATTATATTATTATCTTCCCTATAGAAGTTTGTATCAAATCTTATATTATCGATTGTTATAAGTTTTGTTGTAATTCTCTTCTATAAATGTGATACAGAACAGGAATTCTAACATTATTTTGAATATATCTATTTATATCTAAATATAAAAATGCTTCTGGTGGCACAAATCCAGTTAACAATGTTTTTTTTTAATGTATTCCTCGTTGGAATAATAAAGAGCTTGAATTAGATTATTTTCACAACAGGCAAATGTTCTTGGTATATGACCCAAATTATGTTTTATGCAAAACCATTGCTTCCAAACATATTTCCTGATGCATTTTCCAAGTTTTTTGAACCCTGCAATATCAGAATTGCTTTACTACTATTTAATGACAATTTTTTTTATAGAGATAAAACCGTTGCACTTTATATATTGTTTCATTTTTGCTGGTATTTTGCCATCGTGTTGCTTGTCATAAGCTTGACGTGGCACAAACAGAAAATAAGATGCATCGTCATAAAAAAAAACTTGACATTAATATTGCTGAGCTGCCAGTCATGTTCTCTCTTTTTGTCAACAGATTTTGCTTTTGTGTGACAAGATATATTACTTTTTATATTTTGAAACGGGTCTACTGAAATACGCCGGCTAAATGCTGCAGATATTATCTTGTCCCAGATTTTAAAACAGAATAAAAACAAAACCATAACAAGTATAGAAATAAAACTTGGCCTGCGATAAAATCTAATATTTAAATTATTTGTTTAATGTATTTTATTACCCGTATACTCTTAAATATTCTATTGCTTTCACGTGTGTACTTTGTTAGTGACCTAACTACAAGGCGAGAGATATATGTATCATAACGTTCATATTCACATAAAACATTTTATTTATGGTTGCATTCGTTCATGGATTCTGCTCATAAAAAATGATGTTGATAACAACGACGTGCTCATCACATTTATTTAAGGCATACAAATGGTGAAAACATTGCCCATTCACAGGCATAAATATTTAAAAATATTACTGCGTTGAACATTTTGCATTGCCAGTATGGTTGTAAAATGTAGCGAAATGCTCGTATAAATTACGACATGAAAAATTGTGGCAATATCTTGGGATTCTAGAGTTTCGAAAATATCTCATCGCATCTTTATTAAAGCATTGAGTTACAGTCTACATAAGATAGAGAAATTAATGCAGGCAGGTGCAAAAAGTATAGGCTGGTTTGAGATGTACTGCTTTGCATTAACATCGAATTTTTATTAATTAACATAACAGTTGGACATGTTAAACTATATTATCGAATACCAATGTGCAATCACAGAAAATCACCAGTTTGGTGTTTCGTAAAAATAAGTTCTGCTTCCCAATGAGCACACATTATTTTAGCGTTCATAGCATTTCTTATCACTGTTATATAATCATAATTTAGCCGCAAACATCAGTGACACAAATTGTTTTGTGTGACCAACCTGTGTACCCATATCCTCCAAATGCAAGGGTAGATGAGA
Organism: Muscina levida; assembly: GCA_964034835.1. Lineage (NCBI taxonomy): Eukaryota > Metazoa > Arthropoda > Insecta > Diptera > Muscidae > Muscina > Muscina levida. The sequence continues at coordinate 115,354,255 of OZ035883.1, read as the reverse complement.
TACTTGTAGCATTTATCTAGTGTTTTCCCGAGGTCGTATGAATATATAAATATTCAAACACACATAAATCATACGCAACGTGTGACACATTTTCATGGTTATGTACTTCATGATTATTCTATTATAAATTTACAATGTTGCTATAATTTGATGAATTTCCCCTTATGCTTTTCACCGCAATTTTTTAATCCAGCCGGTGAATTGTGTCAACCATCTGCACCTGAACCGTGTATATGGGTGGCAAAGTTTATGAATGTAGAATGATCTCCTGACTTTAGAGTAATTACGCAAATACTATGTAAATAGTGTTAATAAAACAACAACCAGTACAAAGTGTGGTGTGGCAAAACCTACTACACGTAAACAACCATCACTGAAAAATACATGAGCAAGTTGATGAACACCGATAATTTGCTGTGGGGAACCCACAGGCATTGCTGAGCATGTTTGACATTTTGGTTGACAAAATAAATGCATGAGTAATGTTAATGATGTATAAGTAGAAAATTGTTTCGCTAAAATTTGTTGACATTCATTGTGAAGTGGAGAAATAATTTCCTAAATGTGTTTACTATGAATGAGTGTTACTGAGTCCATGATAGAGATACAGAATGAAGAGTAGGTCGGCTACACATACATATAGATGTCATTTAAAATTATAAATGAAAACTACACTAATTAATCACTAATCATGTATTGATTAGAAAGATCTTTATCAGTTGTATATTATCATATCGCTGGCTTAACATGGCAAGGCCACTTTTCCACTTTTTCATAAATAAAGTAATCTATATGTATAACCAGTACAGAAATTTCAGTCAGGTAAACTGACTGATAAATACCATCACCCAATAATAATTCCTAATTACCAAATTTGATTATCCTTCAAGTGCCGGTTTAGAAATTATGGGAGAAATATTAATTTTCCAAACAAGGTCATTTTGTATGGGAGGTACCAGAGGGTGATCCAATATAATCCGTATTCATTCCTGATTCAAATTATCATAACTGTACTAACTGATAAATACCATCACCCAATATAAGATATTGTTTAAGTCTTGAGTTATTGAAATTAATAGATTTTTAAAATAAAATTACTTATGTATTATTGTTTGTCTGCATGTAGAGCAAAATCATACAAAATTTTTCCTATTTGTACACAAGGTACAATTAGGGGCAGCACAACGTGTCTGACTTTTTTCGTATGTAAAAGGGGAAATATCCCATTTATTTATATAGGAGGTACCAGAAGGGGTACCCCAGATGCCGGTTCAGAAGTTATAGGAGAAATATTAATTTTCCAACAAAGTCATTTTGTATGGGAGGTACCAGAAGGGGTTATCCGATATAGCCCATATTCATTTCTGATTAAAATCTTCATAACCGTACACCTTACGCAAAATTTTACTGAATTCAGTGTACTTACAAAAAACATATGTATGTGAGACTATGGGGGTGGGTTCGGTCATTTGTATAGGAGGTATCAACAGGGGTTTGTCAAATAGTTAGGTTTTCTGAGGTTCTGCCTTCTATCAGAATATAAATTTACCGACCAATTTTCATTACCCCCCAAGTGTCCGTTTGGAAGTTATGGGAGAAATATTAATTTTCCCAAAATAGGTAATTTTGTATGGGAGGTACCAGAAGGGGTGGGGCTATTCAGCCCATTTACAATCCATAAGTTCGTTTTGAAGAATATTAATACTAGTAAATTTTTAGGATTACTCGAGTTGTCCTGCTGACCAGCCTTCCAGCCAGCCAGACAGACGGACATAGCTCATTCTTCTTAAAATGTTCTGAAACGAATTTGGTCTTAAGATACTTGGGGTCTAACTCGTCTCCTTTAATACGTTACACTTTTTTTCGTATCAAATGATATATACCCTCATCCCTATGGGTGATGGTATAAAAATGGTGGCAAAAATGTATAGTAATTCATGAATTGAGAACGGCTGGGCCAATTTTGTTCAAACTTTTTTTCAGTTGTTCGTTATTACCAGGAGTAGGCTTATGTCAAAGAAAATTTTGGGAAAATCTTCCGAAAAGTCGGAAAATTAGAAAAATCGAAAATTTTTTTTTTGTATGTCTGTCTGTCTGTCTGTCTGTCTGTCTGTCTGTCTGTCTGTCTGTCTGTCTGTCTGTCTGTCTGTCTGTCTGTCTGCCTGTCTGTCTGCCTGTCTGTCTGTCTGTCTGTCTGTCTGTCTGTCTGTCTGTCTGTCTGTCTGTCTGTCTGTCTGTCTGTCTGTCTGTCTGTCTGTCTGTCTGTCTGTCTGTCTGTCTGTCTGTCTGTCTGTCTGTCTGTCTGTCTGTCTGTCTGTCTGTCTGTCTGTCTGTCTGTCTGTCTGTCTGTCTGTCTGTCTGTCTGTCTGTCTGTCTGTCTGTCTGTCTGTCTGTCTGTCTGTCTGTCTGTCTGTCTGTCTGTCTGTCTGTCTGTCTGTCTGTCTGTCTGTCTGTCTGTCTGTCTGTCTGTCTGTCTGTCTGTCTGTCTGTCTGTCTGTCTGTCTGTCTGTCTGTCTGTCTGTCTGTCTGTCTGTCTGTCTGTCTGTCTGTCTGTCTGTCTGTCTGTCTGTCTGTCTGTCTGTCTGTCTGTCTGTCTGTCTGTCTGTCTGTCTGTCTGTCTGTCTGTCTGTCTGTCTGTCTGTCTGTCTGTCTGTCTGTCTGTCTGTCTGTCTGTCTGTCTGTCTGTCTGTCTGTCTGTCTGTCTGTCTGTCTGTCTGTCTGTCTGTCTGTCTGTCTGTCTGTCTGTCTGTCTGTCTGTCTGTCTGTCTGTCTGTCTGTCTGTCTGTCTGTCTGTCTGTCTGTCTGTCTGTCTGTCTGTCTGTCTGTCTGTCTGTCTGTCTGTCTGTCTGTCTGTCTGTCTGTCTGTCTGTCTGTCTGTCTGTCTGTCTGTCTGTCTGTCTGTCTGTCTGTCTGTCTGTCTGTCTGTCTGTCTGTCTGTCTGTCTGTCTGTCTGTCTGTCTGTCTGTCTGTCTGTCTGTCTGTCTGTCTGTCTGTCTGTCTGTCTGTCTGTCTGTCTGTCTGTCTGTCTGTCTGTCTGTCCTGTCTGTCTGTCTGTCTGTCTGTCTGTCTGTCTGTCTGTCTGTCTGTCTGTCTGTCTGTCTGTCTGTCTGTCTGTCTCTGCTGTCTGTCTGTCTGTCTGTCTGTCTGTCTGTCTGTCTGTCTGTCTGTCTGTCTGTCTGTCTGTCTGTCTGTCTGTCTGTCTGTCTGTCTGTCTGTCTGTCTGTCTGTCTGTCTGTCTGTCTGTCATAATCGATTAATTCTATAACTCAAGATTTAAACAATATCTATATTGGGTCATGGTATTTATCAGAAAAAAATAGAAAATTCTAGGAAACACTCGAAAAGTGCAAAATTTGCAATTTTCGCATGATTTGATGATTTTGGACGATATTTAGGTAGAAAATTTCGGTTAAATGTTGATTGGTAACGAAATAAATAATATTTAGATAAAAAAATCCGTCGAACCCGACGGGATGTGCGGCAATCTGCTGTTGACATTGGAATGCCAGCGCCAAATCGTTCGATGCAAGAAGCATTCGATCGCGAATTTTAACGGGAGCAAGACTATAATCTAGAAGAGCTGACCGGAAGAGTTCTGACAAATGTGCCGCTGTTAAATACCGAGTACAAGAATGTGTACGATTCACGATGAAACTGGAGGCATTCACTTCCTCGATACTTCGAGTGGGACAGCCAAATAATGTTAGCTGCATCCTGCATCCTCTGGCATACCTGTCACATTTTGGAAGGCATTCGAACTGCAAATTCCACTTTAAAACGGTCGATGAATCTTCTCACGGTTGAAAAGCCAAAGCACACAATGACCAAAAATTTCGCAACGGCGAAGTAGATGCGGGAATGCCAAATTAACATTTTGGATGAATGTGCGATAACGATTAAACGAGCTTTGGAAGTAGTTAACCAACGATAAAGGATTTACGAGGGGGTTTAAAACGATTTGGTGGGGCTATGATTTTGCTCAACATGTCTAATACTGCTCATTTACTAAAACCATGCTTGAAAACGTCGTCAATGTTAAGAAGTTGTAATTGACCAAAAAATTAGGGGCTCATTCCAGAACTTTCGATCTTCTGCTGAATTCCCGAAACAATTGCTAGCGCTTCGCAATGGCCAAATTCTTGTTGATGTTTCGACTGAATTGATATCGTTCTCTGCAAATTTTTGCCAGTTTATATCGTTGAAATAGTAACTCATGACATTGCACAAATTATAAAAATCTCGATTGGATTAATTTACGGGCAGTATGTTACTAGCAGCGAAGAATAAACATATTCCAATTCCCCGACGACAATTAATAAATCGCAAGGCCAATCGTTATAAGTATGTGACATTACTCTCGAATTTCCCTGTTTTACGTGCGGTCAGCTGAACATAGCCTTTCCTTGTTTGTTTTTGCGGCGGAAAACTAATCGAAAAACTTTGTTTACCAAACATTCTCTACTAAGTTTATCTAAAGGCATAAAATTGGGGCGAGACGAAGTTCGCCGGGTCCGCTAGTGTACTATAAGTACAAATAATCGAATACAAACACAAAACAGTTATCTCGCTTTTGTTATTATTTTGTAGTGATGACTAAAAGCTCTAAGCCCAATCTTACTTACTTATTTAGCTGGCACTTCTTTGCACTCCTATTGGATTATAAACCGCACGTAGTAAAATATTATAAGCGATTCGATCTTCAGCGCTTCTTCTTCAGTTAGTCACACCAACTTCTGTAAGGTTCTCAGTAACCTGATCTTTCCAACGGAGTTTTGAGTTCTGCGCCGTCCATCAACTTCCATCAATGTCGAAAACTTTTAAAGCTGGAGCATTTTCGTCCATGCGCACAACATGACCCAGTCAACGCAACCGCTGTGTCAGTGTACAGCTCGTAAATCTCATGATTCAGACGACGCCGATACTCTCCGTTAACCTTGATGGGCCCATATATTTTACGGAGTATTTTTGTCTCGAATACTGCCCGAACCGACTCACCCGCTTGTGTAATATACATACAGCAAGGCAGGTAGAACCAGTATATGGTACAGCTGGATTTTTGTTCGTCGAGAGAGGGCTCTGTCATTAAATCACTTGCTTAGTCCGTAGTAGCATATATTAGCAAGCAGGATTGTTCTCCGGATTTCGAGGCTAAGATTATTTGTTTTGTTGATGGCGGAGCCTAGGTAGACAAAATCATCTACCACCTCGAAATTATAGTTGTCAAAGTTTACGCAGTTTCCCAAACGAGTAGATTCTTTGTTCGTTGAAACTAATAACTTCGTTTTGTCCTCCACTAGACACATTTTCGCTGATTCCTCATGTATACCTGAGAAGGTTGCAGTCACATCCCGCAGTTTTCGACCGATGATGTCTACGGCATCAGCGTACGCGAAAAGCATGTGACTTTTGTTGAATATCGTTCCACTTCTGTTTACTGCAGCTTTCCTCCTTATCATCTCCATCACTATATTGCAGAGGTCACACGATAAGCCGTCGTCTTGCTTTAGGCCTCGTCTGGAACATATTGGCTCCGTGAGGTCTTTGCCAATCTTCAATGAAGACTTCGTGTCAGTCTGCTTCATTCTGCAAATGCGTATCAGCTTCGCTGGAACACCAAACTCAGCTATAGATTCGAGCAGTTTCTACCGTATCGGGCTGTCGAAGGCAGCTTTATAATCGACGAACAGATGGTACGTGTCGACCTGTTTCTCTCGGTGTGAATATCTGGTCAGTTGTTGATTTACCAGGTCTAAAGCCACGCTGATAAGGCACGATCAGGTTGGATAACACTGGCTTTAGTCTTGCACAAAGTACACGTGACAGGACCTTATATGCGATGGGTAAAAGGCGGATACCGCGGTAGTTTAAGCACACACTTGGATTACCTTTTCTTTTAGCACAGGACATAATACGCTTAGATTCCAATCATCGGGCATGCACTCGTTAAGCCAAACCGTGCGTAGGATTTAGTGCATGCTCGTTATCAGTTCTTCGCCACCGGACTTGAAGAGCTTTTCGAGAAGTCCGGCGTGATCCCTTCACTTGCGCTGCCTTCTGGAACCAGCAGTTGCTGGAAGTGTTCTCTCCATATGTGCAGCACACTCTGCGTATCTGTAACCAGATTTACATCCTTGTCCTTATAGGAGGGGTGTCCATTACCATTAGCCTTTTGCTGTTACTCTCTGGTAATATTTTCGGGCCTCACCTCTATCCCTGTATCGCTCTAAATACTCGTTCTCCTATTCCTTTATCTAACGTTTTTTTTCGCTTAAATAGCTGTCTCGCCTGTTTTACTGCCTCCTTGTGTCGTTCCCTAACACCACGGATTACAATTGACTGTAGCGTTGCCCTATAAACAGCATCCTGTTCCTATTCGACATTATTTATTGTACCAGGATTCGTCTAAGCGCCGTTTTTTATATCCAAGCACGGTTGTTACTTCTGTTACCATGTAATGCGCAATATGTTGCCAATGTGTATCTGCAACGTAAAGTATATGCGTTGTGTAGTAGTAGTTGGGAGAGGTGGTCGGAACAGGTAGCGGTTTTCTGTGGGTTTAAGAGATTTACGGTGTCCCGATTACTTTATGATTTGTTACGTGCGTTGTTTTCTCTGCTCAATCTTTTACACATATTAGCTGGCAAACAGGTAATGATCCGGATCACGTGCACGTCCATGACTTAGATGTATGCCTTCCATCTATTACCACATGATGAACTTGAATTTTGGTGTTTCGATTGGCGGATAGCCAAGCTGCCTAGTTGATATCTCACTGCTAGAATCTCGTTCTACTCGCTACCCGTAGTCTCACGCATCGGTGTGCAGTCTGAATTCTCCGTTCGATGGATCACGAACATCTTCCCTTACTATCTTTGTATTTAAATCTCTCAGGACGATTTTAATGTCGTGGCCAGAGCAGTAGTCGTATGTTTCGTTCAAAATGTTGTAGTATTCAGATGCTATGCATTTGTTGATTTTCATGAAATTTTTCTTGATTTTTGTTGTTTCTTTTTTTTCATAAACGTTTTAAAACTTTCATGGTAATATATTTAAATTTTTTTCTTTTAACATTGGTATATTCTATACTTAACATTATTCAAGATGTTAAGTACCACAAAATGTTAATATGTTTGAGATGCTTTGGCGATGGGTTGGTGTCTTCGCTATTATGAATGCAATAAATGCAATTGAAAGATTATTCTATATGGAAATAAAAAGGTAATTAATGAAATTATTCGTGATTTGGAATGGTCTTTATAAATGTGACAAAATTGACGAATAGTATTATTATTTTTTTTTATTACATTGATTATTACAATGTAATCTCGGCCAAGTGACGACAGAGCTCGATAGTACTAGCGGCGAAATTAGCGCGCTAGCTCATTCTCGTACATACGTACATACGCAGTTGTCTCACTACAGCTCTCTTGTACTTGTCCATCACACATCGAAGTTCTTTCCTATTTTGCCTTCACAGTGATCAAACGTTTTAAAGAAGTGAACAGTGCCTTCTGACCTTTTTAGTAATTCAACAAGTAATATTGAAAGTGTGAAGGGCAAGCCAAGTACAGTCAGTATTGTTGACTACTGGCATTATTTAGACAATTTTACAAATCTTCTGCATTATTTTAAATTAACACCGAAGGTAAGCTAATTTTAAGAAAAAGAAAATTAGTGTGAGTGTTAAGTGGAAAGGAATATCTCTCCTTTTTTTTCTATTAGGTTAACGTCGCAGTGAAATCACATTTTATACCTCTAAAGAGGCTATTCTGTGCACGAAAAAGCTGTAATTTTGCCTTTTGTGAAATACTTTGCGACAAACCTCAAGCCAAAGCCGGGAGAATTTATAAGACACGCGTCGAATTCTGCCTCGAACATATTGGACCACGTGTATTCTATGCCACGAATTGCATAACGTGAAGGCAAGAAAACCCTTTCAAATGTCACAAGTCAAAGCTTAAGACGCTGAGCTTCTTACACTTGCCTATCAATACGAAGCATTCCTACCAAAGTTCCAAAAACCTGGAAAGTCCAGACATCAACACTCCAACGAAGCCTTTATCAACTCAGATCACCAAAAACCCGAAGAATTCGTCACATATAAGTTGGCCAAACCCAGCATCAGGCGTCAACTGGACCACATACGTCCCAAATGATCCATACTAAGGCTTACAAAAATATATAGATCAACCTCATGTATACCAGTTTTTTTTTCTACCCATAGTTTACACATTTCACATAATTATTCTCTTTTTGAATTTAATAGTTATTTTTTCAATAATGACATTTTTTAAACCACTTTAAACTTCATATGGGTATCTCAATTATAAAATTTAATTAATTTCAGCAATTTTCACATTAAATTAACAATTAAATTTAAAATGTTCCATTAATTGAAAAAGATCCTTTCCTATTCTATATTATCTTATTAAATATGAATTAATTCATTATTAAACGATTATGGATCGTTTATTTTTTTCAATTCTAATTAATCTTTAAACTCTTAAAAACTCTTTAAAATTATGACATTTTGCTATAAATTAAGTTAAGGTGATCAATTGCATCACCCAGTATAAATAGTATTTTAAGCCTAATAATGATAATTACGAATGGTATGAGTAAGTAAGTCAGATATGCAAACAAACCCTGTTTAAACCTTACTCCATCCCTCACCTAGAGTTTCATTCATCTCCAGCTTACGAGAGGCCTCATCGTTCTGCTGCAGCTCTGCTTTTACACATGTTTATATTTGGTGAGTTACAACTTTGTTTCATTCATATCTTTTTAACAGCGTTTACTTTGCATATTCTCTAATGTTAATAACAGAAGTACCAATTGTAGCTCTCATTTAAATATGATATCGAATAAGTTGATATAGATAGATATTTCTATATACATATATTTTTTTTCATTCCCATCTGAAACTAACATTGATAAGTTAAATTGACAATTGATGTTTCTGTTAATTAACAGACCATAATGATTAATGATCATTATTTATTAGTAGTAAGAAATAATTTTTGGTAGAAATAAGTTATCCACATATATATAATACTTTAGAAGTTAAGTTGTCATGAATTCAGGATAAAGGTTAATCCCTTTAAATTACATAATTCCTAAAATGTTTAAAATTGAAATGTAAAAATATACAAAATTGAAATGGGACTATAAAAAAACCTTAGAGTTTCTTACGTGACGAATTAGCAGGGCAAGGTAAGACTATTAATGGGGTTTTAGTCAAACATATCGCTACTAAAACCATAGGTAGGGCGGGTAATGAAGCGTCAGTCTTTTACAACATCCAAAAGACGTAATTATCGCGTGTCTATTGAAAAGTGATCTTCCATCTATTAGCTAGTTTCCGGAGAATAAAATAATAAATTTCGGGAGTCTATAATAATATTTGTGTAGTAGGGAACGATGTGTAATTAGGAAAGAAGGTGGACACGAACTCCCCCACCCGACTGCTTGCTAGTGGCTTCAATGGCTCCCATTAGTCCTTCCTAACTTTTCCTCGAACTGACTTAACTAGTAGAAAACTTGCACATTCGTATACATCTTTGTTTTTCTTATGGATTGGCTAATTATATATTGGTTTAATCTAAAATCGATTATGAAACTCCCCTGTACATTACATAAATTGGCGCCCAACGTGGGGCACGAAAAGTTCCAACAACATTAGTAGGTATTTTCAGATATCTAAATTATATTTAAATTCTTTCCTATGAGGAAATCTAACTGTGAACTTTCGTCTCCAATAATTAAATAAAATGTAGATTTCATTTGCTTTCAGATAATTTAAAAAATGTTTGTACTCCGACAACTTTAAGTAAAATAACTTTCTTTAGCTCTTTGGATTTTCGATTATTTGGCTCAGAAGTCCAAATAGATCGACCAAGATGTCTAATGAGGCCATTTTTTATTAAGGAAATAAGAATATTTGCAATTTTGGTTATCTGTCATGGATTTAATGAATATTCTGATACGAAGGTTTCGTTTGATGGGTTATCATCATCCTGGTACTAAATGGATATACATTGAGCATGCTTAATGCGGCTGAATGTCCAATAGCATCGGTTAAAGAGTCAAAATTGTATGATGGTTTTCAATGCAATCCGAGTTCGGTTTCATTCATGAGATCTCCATAGCCCAAAATTTTTTTTTAAGTACTCAATAAGACAAAGCGTATTTTTGTTCTCTTCCTTGTCCTAATAATCGTCACACATGTAAGAAAACTTAATTTAAAAATATTATATATTCTTAATTCTGAATAAATATTTCATAAGGCTGAAAATTTTATCATCTAGTAAATATTTTACGTTATATCTATAGTATAGCTGTTGAGTTATAATTTCATGATGATGCATTCGCCACCGCCTCCGTCGGATTTTACCGAAGGAGCCACCAATAACGTTTCAATTATTGAAAATAAATGTGTCATTTGTAATGAATGCATGCAAGATACACAGGAAATATTTGTAATATCAACTTGTAATCATGAGTTTCACAGAAGTTGCATAGAGACTTCTCTTTCACAGTCGTCAGAATGCCCTTGTTGCAAACGACTTTGTGAGTTATCGGAATTAACTAAGAAACGTCTAGATACACAGCTAGGAAGAAATAGTCCAAAAACACTTTCGGGTAACGCAGGTAGAGGAAGCCAAGAGGTGCGATGGCAAAAAAACACCACACTCGAAACTATACCAAAAGTTTAGCACAGGATTTTCCCCAACCCTTATTAGAGCTAAGTACTTCGGACAATTTTATGATTGTTGATACGGACAGAAATACTGATCCAATACCAAACCCAAATCAACAACGTTTTAGTCTTCCTCAATCTCAACAGCAAAGACCAAATCAAAGTAATATCGCGACAAATGTACAGCCTGTGGTTGACAATACACAATTAAGCCACATTATTGAAAATACCTTGGTCAGGTTATTAACCAATTTTAATATTTTACCTAATAATAATACCAACGTTAATCAGGTGAACAATAACACACAAAATGGTCAACAATCTTATGTGAATAATAATCTACCTTATAATAATGGAAACGTAACCCAAAATCATGCCAATCGTGCAGAGACCATAACGATGAGAGCGGAAAAGATTCCCTATATAATTCAGAATTGGAATTTAAAGTTCGATGGGTCTGCCACTGGATTGAGTGTGGATGAATTCCTTTATAGAGTTAGAACATTGACAGCTGAACACTTTAACGGAGACTTTAGTATAATTTGCAAGAATTTGCCTATTTTGCTGGCAAACAAAGCCTTAAACTGGTACTGGCGGTACCATAAACAGGTCGATCGGGTAGAATGGAATGGGTTCTGTGCTGCATTGAAATATCAGTACAAAGATTTTCGTTCAAGTTATGATATTCACGAAGATATCAGAAGCCGTAAGATGAAGGTTGGAGAATCCTTCGAAACTTTTTATGAAGCAGTGTCTGTCATGGTAGATAGACTCGAAACGCCCATACCGGAAGCAGAACTGGTCGAAATTTTGACTAGGAATCTTCGTCCGGATATTCGCCATGAGCTTCTGTATGTGCCGGTATACTCTCTAGCGCACTTGCGTAAATTAGTACAAATGAGGGAAAATCTGCTTGGAGATGATCACTACCGTCGCAGTATCACTTCCAAACAGGCGCACAATTTTGTTCCAAAACGTACTATTGCGGAAGTTGAACTTTCGGAGGAAATTAAACCAGAATGTTCATCTACTGTTGATTTGTCGGTTGATGCAATTCGACAGGGACCTTTTGTAACCACATGTTGGAACTGTGGGGAGCAAGGTCATCATTGGGAAGATTGTTTGAGGGAAAGAATTGTATTTTGCTATGGCTGCGGGGAGAAAAATGCATACAAACCCCAATGTCTTCGCTGTGCTGCTAAAAAACTATCAAAGCCAAAAAACTAGATGCGGAAAGGAGCTTCACTCCAATCTGTTCTACTACTTTAAATAAAAATTTATCTAAGGACCTTAACACTACAAATAATATCAAGATACTTAAACGTAAAATTGAACCGGTTATACAAAACAATAAACTTTTATATCCTATTAAACCATACCACGAGAGATGGACAAATTACATTTCAAAACGAAATTCTATCTTTGAATTGTCATCTGTGTCAATTTTGACCACATCTCCAAAAAGATCCACTATTCGTCTTAGAAAATATTTTAAAAATCGCAAATTAGCATCCAAGTTTATAATTTCTTCCATTATAAGCAATGAAAAGGACCAACGTTTTTATGCGAAGATTCAATTTCTAGATTTTGAAGAATATGGGTTATTAGATACTGGGGCTAACGTATCATGCATTGGCTCGGATCTAGCGAACCATGATTTTTCTAAATATCCCCAACTACATTTAATAAAAACTTATGTTAAAACGGCTGACGGAAATATTCAGAAAACCGCAGGTTTTCTCGATGTCGATGTTGAATTTAAAGGTCAAGTTCGGAAATTAAAATTCTTAATCGTTCCTTCTCTGTCTCAGCGTGTTATTTTAGGATTAGATTTTTGGAAAACGTTTGAGCTTGCGCCTCATATTTTTAATCCAGCAATTGTGACTGATATACCTAACTTTTCTCTTAATTCCAAAACCTGTTCAGAATTACTTGCAATAGATAAATATTCTAAACGCCTGTTTAGTAATTCGAATACCACTGATGTAAATGTGGATCATAAGTATCCATTAACTTCAGGTCAGCTTCAGCAATTGAATGCCATTATAAGCTTGTTTCTGGATTTTGAAAAGCAAGGTTTAGGGCGAACTAAATTAATTAAACATGACATTGATGTAGGTGATGCTAAACCTATCAAACAAAAATTTTATCCAGTTTCTCCAGCAGTGGAAAAGGTTATGTTCCAAGAAATAGACCGAATGTTAGCACTAGGTGTTATTGAGGAATCTACCTCACCTTGGAGCTCACCGATGCGCTTAGTTTTAAAGCCTAACAAGGTTCGACTTTGCCTGGACGCTAGGAAAGTTAATAATGTTACGAAGAAGGATGCGTATCCTCTTCCTAATATAGAAGGCATTTTCTCGCGGTTACCAAAAGCAAATTTAATTTCTAAATTAGATCTTAAGGATGCATATTGGCAAATTGGTCTATCCGATGAGGCGAAACCGTTGACAGCCTTTACAGTCCCGGGAAGACCCCTATATCAGTTTGTGGTGATGCCCTTTGGTCTTTGTACGGCTCCCCAAACTATGTGCAGACTTATGGACCAATTAATTCCCGCAGATCTGAGATATTCTGTATTTGGTTACTTAGACGATTTAATAATTGTCTCGGAAGATTTGCAAACGCATTTATCAGCTTTAGTGCGTATTGCTGAAGAATTTCGAAAAGCTAACCTGACTCTTAACATTTCAAAGAGCGCGTTTTGTGTAACTGAAGTTAAGTATTTAGGGTTTATTATCGGTAACGGAGGTATTAAGACTGATCCCGAAAAAGTCGAAGCAATTCGTAATTGGCCAGTGCCGAAAACTATAAGACAAGTTCGTGGATTCCTTGGTCTCGCTGGTTGGTACCGGAGATTCATCGAAAATTTTTCAAGTATGGTGTTTCCAATTACCGAACTTCTTTCTACCAAATGCAAATTTGAATGGACAGAAGCTGCAAACGAGGCGTTCGAGAAGATAAAAATTGCTCTCACAACTGCACCCGTACTTATTAATCCCGATTTTACTAAGAAATTTTACCTCCATTGTGACGCGAGTGACTATGGCATTGGAGCTGTTCTCGTTCAGCTAGACGAAGAGGGTATGGAGAAACCCATAGCCTTTATGTCGAAAAAGTTGAACACAGCTCAGCGTAACTATAGCGTTACAGAACGCGAATGCCTAGCCGCTATTGAGGGTATTAAAAGATTCCGCTGTTACTTGGAGATGCAGGAATTTGAAGTGATCACTGATCACTCATCTCTGGTTTGGCTAATGAAACAGCCAGATTTGACTGGAAGGCTAGCCAGATGGGTGTTCAAACTCCAGTCCTTCAAATTCACTGTAAGCCATCGAAAAGGAAAAGATAATATTGTCCCAGATGCGCTAAGTAGGATTGAATATGGAGACGTTGCAGGTGTTGAGCTCGCTGAACCTGAAATTGATTTGCACTCCGAATATTTTGAGGATTCTGAATATCAAGCATTAAAAATAAAAGTCACCGAAAACGCTTCAAAGTATCCCGATATAAAGGTGATTGACAAATATGTCTACATAAGGACTGAGCATTACTCAGGAGAACCACTACAGGAAGAAAAGGCCTGGAAACTGTGGGTACCTCTGAAACTTAGAAATGATGTAATAAAAAGAGCTCACAGTTCATCAGTAAGTGTTCACGGTGGAATGGCCAAAACACTAGAGATTATACGCCGAAATTTCTACTGGCCCGGGTTAGTAACGCAAGTACGAGATTTTGTTAGGGTATGTGAGACCTGTAAGGAGACTAAGGCTCCAAATATAGTTTTGAGACCGGAAATGGGTCAACTATCAGTTTCAACCAGACCTTTTCAACGTCTTTACGTGGATATTTTAGGCCCATATCCCAGAAGCAAAAACGGAAATACAGGACTTTTAATTGTGTTAGATCATCTAACAAAATTTCATTGGCTGTGTCCATTACGAAAATTTACAGCTGCAGCAATTCAGAACTTTTTACTAACACACATCTTTCACGTATATGGGGTTCCTGAAACTGTTATTAGCGATAATGGCTCTCAGTTTCGAGCAAATGATTTTAATGCATTTTTGACCCAACTGGGTGTTACACACGTATATACCGCGATTTATTCCCCACAGTCAAATGCATCGGAACGGGTCAACAGATCGTTAATTGCGGGTATTCGTACTTTTATAAAGAAAGACCAAACAAAATGGGATGAAAATATTAGCTCTATCAGTTGTGCCCTCAGGAATTCTTATCACCAAACAATTAAATGTTCGCCATATCATGCCCTATTCGGCATGGATATGATAACACATGGCTCCTCATACCAAATCCTCAGAAATTTAAAAATGCTTGCTGAACCCCTAAATCCATTGTCAAAAGAAGATCAATTGACATTATTAAGAAAAGAATTGAAGAAAAATATTCGCGATGCTTACGAGACGACCAAAACCCATTATAATTTGCGTGCCAGACCTGTTTCCTTTGCTATTGGTCAAGAGGTATTTCGAAGAAATTTTTCACAGAGCAATTTTGAAAGAAAATATAACGCAAAGTTAGCTCCAATCTTCTTAAAATCGAAAATTCGCGAAAAAGTAGGTAATAATTATTATGTCCTGGAGGATGAAAATGGAAAGATAGTCGGTACATATCATGCTAAAGATATTAGACCATAAATTATAGTTCCATCTAATTCTGTCGTCCAAAAAGACCAGAATTATCCGGTTTGTAGTATTCAGATGCTATGCATTTGTTGATTTTCATGAAATTTTTCTTGATTTTTGTTGTTTCTTTTTTTTCATAAACGTTTTAAAACTTTCATGGTAATATATTTAAATTTTTTTCTTTTAACATTGGTATATTCTATACTTAACATTATTCAAGATGTTAAGTACCACAAAATGTTAATATGTTTGAGATGCTTTGGCGATGGGTTGGTGTCTTCGCTATTATGAATGCAATAAATGCAATTGAAAGATTATTCTATATGGAAATAAAAAGGTAATTAATGAAATTATTCGTGATTTGGAATGGTCTTTATAAATGTGACAAAATTGACGAATAGTATTATTATTTTTTTTTATTACATTGATTATTACAATGTAATCTCGGCCAAGTGACGACAGAGCTCGATAGTACTAGCGGCGAAATTAGCGCGCTAGCTCATTCTCGTACATACGTACATACGCAGTTGTCTCACTACAGCTCTCTTGTACTTGTCCATCACACATCGAAGTTCTTTCCTATTTTGCCTTCACAGTGATCAAACGTTTTAAAGAAGTGAACAGTGCCTTCTGACCTTTTTAGTAATTCAACAAGTAATATTGAAAGTGTGAAGGGCAAGCCAAGTACAGTCAGTATTGTTGACTACTGGCATTATTTAGACAATTTTACAAATCTTCTGCATTATTTTAAATTAACACCGAAGGTAAGCTAATTTTAAGAAAAAGAAAATTAGTGTGAGTGTTAAGTGGAAAGGAATATCTCTCCTTTTTTTTCTATTAGGTTAACGTCGCAGTGAAATCACATTTTTATACCTCTAAAGAGGCTATTCTGTGCACGAAAAAGCTGTAATTTTGCCTTTTGTGAAATACTTTGCGACAAACCTCAAGCCAAAGCCGGGAGAATTTATAAGACACGCGTCGAATTCTGCCTCGAACATATTGGACCACGTGTATTCTATGCCACGAATTGCATAACGTGAAGGCAAGAAAACCCTTTCAAATGTCACAAGTCAAAGCTTAAGACGCTGAGCTTCTTACACTTGCCTATCAATACGAAGCATTCCTACCAAAGTTCCAAAAACCTGGAAAGTCCAGACATCAACACTCCAACGAAGCCTTTATCAACTCAGATCACCAAAAACCCGAAGAATTCGTCACATATAAGTTGGCCAAACCCAGCATCAGGCGTCAACTGGACCACATACGTCCCAAATGATCCATACTAAGGCTTACAAAAATATATAGATCAACCTCATGTATACCAGTTTTTTTTTTCTACCCATAGTTTACACATTTCACATAATTATTCTCTTTTTGAATTTAATAGTTATTTTTTCAATAATGACATTTTTTAAACCACTTTAAACTTCATATGGGTATCTCAATTATAAAATTTAATTAATTTCAGCAATTTTCACATTAAATTAACAATTAAATTTAAAATGTTCCATTAATTGAAAAAGATCCTTTCCTATTCTATATTATCTTATATATATATATATATATTTACATTCCTATTTCTGATTTTCTCTTATTTGGAGAAACAAAGTAACATTGAGAATATTAGTGGACAATTGTTGTTTCTGTTAAATAACAGACCATAATGATTAATGATCATTATCTACATATAGTAGTAAGAAATTATACTTATTATTAAACTTATTATTAGATACATATATATCTGTATATATATAAGTATAATGTTTTAGAAGTTAAGTTGTCGTGAATTCAGGATAAATGTTAATCCATTTAATTTACATATATCATAAATGTTTAAGATTGAAAATGTAAAAATATACCTAAATTGAAATGGGACTGTAAAAAAACTTAGAGTTTCTTACGTGACGAATTAGCAGGGCAAGGTAAGACTATGAATGGGGTTTTAGTCAAACGTATCGCTACTAAAACCATAGGTAGGGCGGGTAATGAAGCGTCAGTCTTTTTCAACATCCAAAAGACGTGATTATCGCGTGTCTATTGAAAAGTGATCTTCCATCTATTAACTAGTTTCCGGAGAATAAAATAATAAATTTCGGGAGTCTATAATAATATTTGTGTAGTAGGGAACGGTGTGTAATTAGGAAAGTAGGTGGACACGAACTCCCCCACCCGACTGCTTGCTAGTGGCTTCAATGGCTCCCATTAGTCCTTCCTAACTTTTCCTCGAACTGACTTAACTAGTAGAAAACTTGCACATTCGTATACATCTTTGTTTTTCTTATGGATTGGCTAATTTTATATTGGTTTAATCTAAAATCGATTATGAAACTCCCCTGTACATTACATAAAATCCGTAAAATCCGACGGAGGCGGTGGCGAATGCATCATCATGAAATTATAACTCAACAGCTATACTATAGATATAACGTAAAATATTTACTAGATGATAAAATTTTCAGCCTTATGAAATATTTATTCAGAATTAAGAATATATAATATTTTTAAATTAAGTTTTCTTACATGTGTGACGATTATTAGGACAAGGAAGAGAACAAAAATACGCTTTGTCTTATTGAGTACTTAAAAAAAAATTTTGGGCTATGGAGATCTCATGAATGAAACCGAACTCGGATTGCATTGAAAACCATCATACAATTTTGACTCTTTAACCGATGCTATTGGACATTCAGCCGCATTAAGCATGCTCAATGTATATCCATTTAGTACCAGGATGATGATAACCCATCAAACGAAACCTTCGTATCAGAATATTCATTAAATCCATGACAGATAACCAAAATTGCAAATATTCTTATTTCCTTAATAAAAAATGGCCTCATTAGACATCTTGGTCGATCTATTTGGACTTCTGAGCCAAATAATCGAAAATCCAAAGAGCTAAAGAAAGTTATTTTACTTAAAGTTGTCGGAGTACAAACATTTTTTAAATTATCTGAAAGCAAATGAAATCTACATTTTATTTAATTATTGGAGACGAAAGTTCACAGTTAGATTTCCTCATAGGAAAGAATTTAAATATAATTTAGATATCTGAAAATACCTACTAATGTTGTAGAAACTCCCCTGTACATTACAATGTGTCGGGGCATGAGCACAAATCATCGTGATGTAAAAATACGAGCTTTTCCGCATGGCAGCTGTAACATATATCCTAATTTTTACGTCGTGATCATCCTTGTCCTGTTTATCTCCTGGATGGTGGTGATGTCCACCTTATATTTTTTGGCACCTTCTCTATAGAGAGTCCGGAAATGCCAGGTCCATATCCTTAAATCATGGTCCTCATTACGTTTGCGTCGGTCGTTAACATTTGGCGGTTCCGTTTGTTACTTGTTTTTCGTGTTTTCATAGCCAGTAAAGGACCTGAAGTAGGGTGACTAGCCCAAACATCAGGGTTCGTCGTTCACTATCTGCATCTATTCATGATAAAAACATCATGAACAACGTCGAAGGAGGTTGTGAGGAGGGATGAGATTCAAGATTCACTTTACTTTCCCAACGGCACCAAATTTCAATTTCACATTTCACTCCGACAATATAGATATAAGTTTTCGATCTTTCTTTGAACCAGGATTAATAAGATTTGTAGATTCACAACGTACGGCACCTTCTTGTTTATAGACAAATGGGAACTTTAGCTGTTTTGAGATGTTTTTACTGGACATGCCGATTGGCTCGACAATATACTGCGAATTGAACTATGGATCTCCAGCATGATATTCGCTTGTTCTAACCATCATGCCACGGCCGGCCCCGTACAGTCAAATCACATATAAGGTTGACTTGAACCATATTGCATTCATACTTAATGTTTGCAGTGTAATTCCCAAAAGTAAGAGTTGGTTGAATATCAGTTTAATCTGACTGACTTTCCCCATAACATAACAGATGACAATTTTAAATCAAAGCATTCACAGTACACAAGAAAATTAATTTATTTAAATCAAAATAAATATTGCAAGAAAATATGAAAGCAACTTTTAAAATATTTATAACCGTTAAGCTATCCGTCTGCATATGACGTTTTTTAAGCACAGCAATACTTTGGGCTAAATTCAAATCACCTCTAATTATACTACATGAACTAAGAGTAAAGAGTTATGGGAATATTTCAGAAACATAGACAACTTTTTAATACTTTTACAATTTAATTACTTTCAGACATTTGGGCAAAATGTAATACGATGTGTATGTCTGCCTACGAAATGTATGTATGTTGTGCATCAGAGTTACACACAACAAATTGTGTCTGACAACCAATATAAATTCTTTTAATTATATTTTAATAATTCTTGTAAACTTTTTGGTTTTGTTGCGAGAACATCTTGAATACAGTAACTGCCTCTCGTGGTGCGTCCCTTTCATCTGGAGACAATTCAACGTCATTAAATAAATAATTTTTACATTGTTACTTTGAAGTAACTCGTTACTAAAATAAATCTAAGCAGTCCATTACGGGGGTTTTATCTTAGGCTGAGGTAGCTCATCCGTCTTCGCAAGGACCCTCAAAACTTTACGAAATAAAACAGTGCCCTAGGCAGGGAAAATACTACGCCAAGATATTTTATATTTATATCCTTTTTACAATCCACAAAATTTAAATAGAACGAAAAACTCCGGATCCTTAAGCTATAGTGCAATCACTGGTCTGATATCCTGACGGGTTTAACGTTGCGGTAATTCGTCGGACGTCGAGGACTCGCCGGTAAATTCAGTATGACCTTCTGGTGAAATTTGCTAAGGTCCTGGAACAGAAGAATAAGAACAACTAAGTATTGTCGGCTCCCCTCGAATGTTGTCAACAGCAACTTCGCAGTATCAGTGTCAAGTCAATCGAAATGTCTAGTAAGAGCTTCTCAAACAGTGACGTTCGCATTCGTCGATAAACAAGTAGGTGCCGTTAGTTGTGAATCAAAAAATAGAAAGCGTGTTAATTCACAACAACGCGAGAAGCTATCCCGTACCTCATTCATAGGGTGTAAAGGGAAATTAAGTCCTTTTTTTTACCTCTTGAATTGTTGCTGGCTTATCGACGTTCACCTTTTCTTTCAAATCACCCCAAAAAAAGAAGTCAAACGGTGTCCAATCACATGATCTTGGCGGCCAATTGACATTGCCACCACGTGCGATAATACAGCCATTGAATTTGTCGCGCAAAAGAGCCATTGTTTCGTTAGCTGTGTGGCAAGTAGCACTTCCTATTGAAACCAAATATCGTCCATATCCATATCTTCCAATTCGGGCCAAAAAACAGTCACTCTTTGTGGGTGCATTAGTTTTTCGACAATCATTCTTGGATTATAATTCGACCTTTTAACGCGTTGTTCGATTGTGTGTACCCAACTGACTTAGTACACCACGAAAGCGGATACGATAAAATTGACGTCTTTGTACTAAAAGTAGGCGGTGCGCAAAATGGCCCCAAGAAAAATGACCCCAATTTTAAAATGCAATTATGCAATTAGGACAAAATTTCATAAAGAAAAATAACCCCAAAAAAATAATGAAAAATTGCCCCATACGAATGAATATATGCCCCAAAAATATTTTGGGGCATATTATCATATAATAATTTATTACTTTGAGGCTTTTATGCATTATGAAAAATAATCCCAATTTGAAGAAATGAAAAATTGCCGCAAAATTTTCGAGCAAACGAAAACCATTGTTTACTAATAGCGTTATTTATTAAGTAAAAAACTTTAAATAACGTCAACAAAACTCCGCTCTACAATAAAGACACTAGTACTTTACTTCATTTACCTGTGCAACTGCAACTAGATAGATCATTAATAAAAACTTGTTAAGATTAAGCAAAAAGCAAATAAAATATTTTAGAATAGATCGCGCACAAAAATCAAAATTTTGATATACTTATATATAAATAACGGAATATGTTTATATTTGAATAAAATCGCACTTAAAAAATTTCATATTCCATTATTTATTTAAACAGATTTGAAATATATTTGATTTGATTTGAAATATATATATATATATTTATATGAAATATAAATAAATAATGGAATATGACATACATTAAAATTTTTAGAGGAACATTTCATCAGAACATATGAACCCTCCAGCCAGTGATTGTATACAAAATTGGTCAAAAATCGTCAATTTTGGGTTTTGAAATCGTCAAAACCTGATTTTAAAATCGTCAAAAAATCTACACAAAAATTTACTCATTTTATCCGTTATGTAACAAACTAATGCAAAAAAAAAAACAATAAAATACATTTTTTAAACGTATTATATAAAATACATTAAAAATTAATTTGAATAAAATAATTCATTGAATGAAATAACTTAAAAAACAAAACTGAAAAAAAAAACATAAAAAGAATAAAAAAAATAATATTTTAATTTAATTTTTAATTAGAATTATTTTATAATAATAAATTTTGGTCAAGCTGGAAAAAGTAGTTTAGAGTCCACACGTCTTAGCTCACAGACGGTTTTCCAAAATGTCAATAACTCATCGTTGTTACTATTAAATATATTTCTAAAATCTAACTGGGATACTTCGCGGAATTCGGAGTTTAAACTTTGCAGTTTATCGTATTCAATAAAATATTGATACTCTTTTACAATAATAGAGGAAGACTGTACATAAGGATTAATTAAGTTTAATGATTTGAATTTATTTTCAAATTCAAATCGTTTCAGAAGTTGATCACAGAATGTGTCAAAAAGTATTGTTGCCATGTTTTGTAATAAATTTACCATTTTTTTGGCATCACTTTCATTGTGTGCTGATTAAGTTAGGGTTACCAAGCGCAAACTTGGAAAGGAAAGTTGTAATGTGTAAAAATCGTCATTTGAGGGGTAAAAATCGTCAAATCGTCATTTCTGTTTTTTTGGACAAAAAATCGTCAAAATGACAATAAATCGTCAAATATACCATCACTGCCTCCAGCTTCTACCCTTAGGATGAATTTTTAAAAACAACTTAAGAGTCAAATTTCTCAATATGTTCAAAATGGGTGGCAGATAGTGTTTTTGTCCCGAGAATTCCCGGGACAAAAATCCCGGGAATCCCGGCCAATTTTTTGTCCCGGAATCCCGGGAATGCGACCGGGATTTCCCGGGATTTCATTATGCTTATTTTATCTGTCAATATCAACATGTTAAATAAGTTAAAATCCACTAAAAACATACATTATTTAGTGTTCCAAATTTTTACCATAAAATTACCAATTGGTGACTATTTTCGTGACCATCACTATCGTATTTCGTCTCTCGATGCGTTGTTTATCTTTCAAATGTGCTTTAATATATAGAGAAAAATTCGAACGTATTAAATTGCTTAAATGGATCAATGGATCAATGTCCATGAGTTGATGGGTACTTACTAATTGATAGGCATATATTCTAAATTGACTGACATATAACTTTCTTTATTGGTGTACTGGGTGATTGTACCTTTAGCTGTTTGGTCTGAACGATGATAACACGTTTCCCCTTTTTATCCCAAGGAGTACGAATCTCAAAAATCCCTTCATATTGCACAATTACCCCATAAAATAAGTGTTAAATCTAATTGTCGCGATTCCACCTTTAGTCGTTTGGTCTGGGTGATCAGTTTTATCCCATTTTCGGTTTTATCCTGCTAAAAGTTCGAAATTATTTCATATCGCAGAATTGTTCCATAAAATAAATATTCGCCCCAATACCCGCATTTATAACTTTAGGGTGATGCTACCAATTTGATATGAATTCAAAGCGCACAACTACTCACTAAAATTTATACTCCGCCGCTTATTTGCTATTCTACCTTAAGCCGTTCGGTCTTGGTTTGGTTAGGTTTTTCTTTAAGGGGTAACAATTTTGAAAAATCTCCTCATGCAAATCTATAATTCCATATGAAGCATTTCCATATAGATTTGTGCGATGCTAACTTTAGCCGTTGGTCTGGGTGATTGCATAAGTTTTACCTCTTTTGGGTCTTTTTTTTAGCCCCTAAGAACGCATTTTGAAAAATGCCTTCGGATTATAGCTTTAGTCGTTTGAATTGAGTCCTTTATTCATCCATTTAGAATTTCGAAAACTCTCTAATTCTATAAGGATATTGTTTTATCCTTTTTAGCCTTTTTACACCAAAAAGTACGAATTTCGAAAAATCCTTACTAGCAGCCCTATTGTTCTTTAAGAAGCTTGCTCATATACATTTCCAGCTCATATACAGCTTTTTCAGTTTGGCCTGGATAATGTTACCGGTTTTCTCACTTTTTTTCCCTAAAAGTCTAAGTCTATAAGGAAATTGCTCATGTACAGGTTTCATGATGATAGCTTGTCTAAACATTAACAAATTTTCGGATAAACCATAGCACGAGATTTTTAGAAATATTTTTATATTTCATTTCATATTGGTTTAGTTCACTCCCGAAAAAGTGCGTTGCACTGTTTGCTCAAAAATAGACTTTTTAACATTTCAGTAACATTTCATTTTGATTTTATTTTGGAACCTTTGACTCGTAGAGGTTATTTGTCTTTGGTGACTCTTAGTGAAATTTTCCGCAGAAAATTTCTATCGAAGATTCTAATCCTTGACCTCCGTCTAAAGTTGACTTTAAAACAGTTTTTCAAAATTGGGCCAAAAATGTCCCATTCGGGTGGGAGCCGAGAAAATATTCCCCTGATTGTTTTAATATAGATCTCCGAAGACATGAAATACCCCAAACGTATTTTTACAGATGATTTTTCATATTCTTTAATTCGACTTTTGACCAAAAAAATCAAACTTAAAACCACTGTAAAAAAAACTTGTGACGTAGTGGAGCAAAATGGAGTTTAGGGATTTGTTACTGAGGTCAAATGCTATCGTTTGATATTGCTTTGGTTCACCCCCGAAAAAGTGTGTTGCACTGTGTAATAATAAAAATAAAATAAAAAACACTTTTCTGATCTTTAGCCGAATTTGATGTATCATTCGATACACTAACGTAAATTGATATGTTATTATATTATTCTAAATATTATATTATATTCTGTTATTATATTACACAGTATAAGACATTATTTTGGGACTCAATTCTAAGAACTGCACCGGAACTGTGAAAGTAGCTTTAAAAAGAAGAACTTCTGCATCATTCGTTGTGTCAAGTTACATGCCACAATAATTTGATACCGATTTGAAGTTAGTAAGTATCGTATAGGGGAATTTGTCACGTTAAGGCTCATTTAATATACTGTAATATGGTGGCGTATGATTATCATAAGTAATATTCCACGTAAATCATACGCCACTGAATACAAGAGTTTTATTGTAACTGCTACAAAATAAACCCAGTTCAAAATCATTTGATGAATGAACCAGTACAGGAATTTCAGTCAGGTAAACTGACTGATAAATACCATCACCCAATATAAGAAATTGTTTAAGTCTTGCGTTATGGAAATTAATAATAGATTAGATTTTTTATTAAAATTATATTACGTAAGTATTGGTTTTGTCTGCTTGTGGAGCAAAAAAATCAAACTCCCAAAATTTTTCTTAATTCGTTGTACATACAATAATGATATGTATGTAAAAGGCGAAATATCGGCTATGTATATGTGAGGTCCCAGAAGGGGTGTGCCAAATACAAAGGTTTTCTGAATTTTGCCGCCTATTACAATATAAATTTACCGACCAATTTTCATTACCCCCAAAGTGTCCGTTTGGAAGTTATGGGAGAAATATTAATTTTCCAAAAATAGGTAATTTTCTATGGGAGGTACCAGAAGGTCTGAACTGATATAGTCCATATTTATTCCTGATTAAAATGTTCATTACCGTACAACTTACGCAAAATTTGACTGAATTCTGTGTACTTACAAAAAGATATGTGTGTAAGACTATGGGGGTGAGTTCGGTCATTTGTATGGGAGGTACCATACAAATAATCGAACTGAGGTTTTGCCTGAGGTTTTGCCTCCTACCACAATATAAATTTATTGACCAATTTTCATTACCACCCAAATGTCCGTTTGGAAGTTATAGGAGAAATATACATTTTTAAAAAATATGTAATTTTGTATGGGAGGTACCAGAAGGCATGAGATGATATAATCCATATTCATTCCTAATTCAACTTTTCATAAGCGAACATAATACGCAAAATTTGAGTAAATGCAGTTTACTTACAAAAAAGATATGCATGTAAAACAATTTAGGTCAATTCGGTCATTTGTATGGGAGGAACAACAGGGGTGTGGCAAAGTTTTCGGCTTTCTTAGGGTTTATCTACTATTGCAAAATAAATAATCTGACCAAATTTAGATATCATCCGATGGTCTGTTTGCCAGCTATGGAAGAAATATTGATTATCTAAAAATAGGTATTTTTGTATGGGAGGTACCAGTAGGGGTGGGGCTATTCAGCCCATTTACAATCCCATAAGTTCGTTTCGAAAAATATTAATACTGGTAAATTTTCATACCGAGCCGTTAAGGATTACTCGAGTTATCCTGCTGACCAGCCATCCAGACATACGGACATAGCTCATTCTTCCTAAAAAGTTCTGAAACGAATTTGGTCTTAAGATGCTTGAGTTCTAACTCGTCTCCTTTTATGCGTTACACTTTTTTTCGTATCAAATGATATATAACCTCATCCCTAAGGGTGATGGTATAAAAATATTGAAATTATCAACATGTGCAAAAACACACACATGTAAGTACAAAACATAAACAACGACCAAGTAATACGAAACCGTAATTAAATTGCTTTTGACATTCAAAGTGGTTACTATTTAGCTGGCATCATATTCCAAACAAAGTGTGTTAACTTTTCCCTTGGTGCTGTAAAATAACCTTGCTGATTTTGAAGTGACGCAAAGGCACCAAAAAATGTGAAAGTCATTAACATTAATTAATTTTACTTACTTTTTTTGTATGGGTGAGTGTGTGTGCGTTACATCAAAAACAAACATTCACGGTAATGAAACCACCAACGTAATACCAGGCTAAGGACCTACATTTTTAGCTGGAAGTAGCACTTTTGATACCCAAGTAAGGGGAACCATATTTTAGACTTGTCAAGCAAAATATTTTAAAATTACAGTAAGGTGTTAATGGCGGCGTGGAAATGAGATACAAAAAGCTGGCTTTGGTGCCTTTGACTTGATAAAAGCTGAAAAAAAAGAAATCGTGGATATTATATTTAAAATACCGGCTTCTTCTTATTACTACTTAGCGTATTCTGGTTCTCGGAATTATATCATGACATGTCAGATGCTGTATTGTAGTGAAAAGAATGCAAACGGTATCTAAAAATATTTGCCAACATAATTTAAATTTTAAGATTCAGAACTGAAGACAGCATTAAAAATTATTAGTAAATATTTCATTTTGTTTAGTCGAAGCAATGAATAAAAAGTATTTAGAAAGAAAAATATGTCATTAAACTTAATACGATATAAAATCTTTAGAAATGCAAAACAATTAAACCGATGTCGCTTTGAAACTTCAAATTGCATTTTTGCCGCCACTCTTATGTACATGTATAAAATATGTGGATACAATTTTATGTCATCGAATAATGGTTTATTCTTAAAACAACGCAGAAACGACCTTATGCCCCATATGGTTGTGAAAATCACGCTTTTGTCTTTTTCCAGATGTTTGAACAAAATGTTATGTTAAGAAACGTGATTTAACTACAAATATGTGTTTAAGCTTCAGGACACCTACACCCAGTGTTTGTCGCTTTTCATTCAAAAGGGGTTTCCTCAAGGGCGCAGCCATAAGAGAGTCGATTAAATATTTCAAGGTTTGGCAAAGATGTATGTGCAATTTTTGTTCGTCAAAGCTGAACGTTAACCGTATGTCACATAAATGTTCAGTGGAAAGTAATAACATGAAACGAGCTCAAATTTCAGTGAGTTGCACTGACTTTTACATTTCATTACATTAAGCGCTTTTGTCACCCATATGTAAATGAAAAGGCTGTATTGAAATAAGCGTCAACTCTGCAATGGTTTTATCTAACATTGATGCCCATCGGCAAATTGATAAAAAGTTAACAATCCTCAGGAAATATCCTGGGCTGCTGCTGCCTTTCAAAATATCGGATTGGAATACGTCTAAATGTCCTTTAAAATAAACAACTCTGATAATATTTCTAAGATATTTAAATATTTTTTTTTTTTGCTGAAAATTGTGTTCAGGTATATAGTTCGTTTGAAATTCGTTAAATTTGGTGTAGCTCTGAAATGATTGTGGAAGTTGAGCGGTATTTTGTAGTAACCATCAAATGATTTCAGGAAAGGTTTTTTGTTTTTGTAAATAACCGTCGGATAGATACCGATTTTTAAAACATTAAATCATAAGAAAAGGTCTATGAAAATTTTATTCAAAAAAATTAATATTTTTCGTTAAAAAACCGGTATAGAAATTTCAGTCAGGTGAACTGACTGATAAATACCATCGCTCATACAACTTTCGGTCATATGGTAAGACGAAACGTTTAGTAAAACTGTAGAAAAGGTTACAGCCCACAAATGTAAAATGTTAAATTCAATAGCTCATGGCATATGGAAAGTTTTTATGGGGGTACACAAGGGTCCAACTGAGAATCAAAGAAAATTACTCTAACAAATTCGCACAAAAATCATAATTTCTAATGGGTGGGGTAAACCCGGTTTCTTAAGTTTCACCAAATATTAAAGTAAAATATTCTCACCGGGGTATAGGAGATCCTAGTACTGGCAAAACGTGTCCGATTTTAATACGAAAATCAACGTTCAATAAACGTTTAATATACATGTAGAACTAACGAGGTGATTTCGGTAATATTTATGCGAGGTCTCAGAATAGGTGTGTTACAAGATAATTTAACTGACAAAATATAAATATACTGCAATTCGAATGTTATGGTGGAGGAAATAAATTTTGCAAAAATAGGCTTTTTTGAATGGAAGCAACGTACGAAAAGGGGTCGGCCGATATAGTCCCCATTCATTCCATAATACTTGTGCGACTCTAGCACATCGAAACTCCTCCAACCAGGAGATAAATATTAATACGTGAATAATCACGTCGGGGTCACCAAAATGTGCAATTATGGCACATCGGATACTATACGTACGTACGACCACTTCGAACCACTCCTTCAACCAGGAGATAAATGAAACACTCTTCACTGCGGTTCTTAAATGAATGACATTTATTCAAAGATATTTTCTCTCTTATATACTAAATACACAGTTTATAATCTTTAAGAAAGGCATTTTCTACCTACTGTACGATCACACACATTTTCTTATCATGACCCTTGCCGACATGTGGTGTGCACAGTAAATACTCAAAACGCTATGTGTATGCCAGTCATTAGTGTGAGCCATAAAACACATAATTTATGACTGGTTTATCTATCAATTCTTTTGCTGATAAGTTCTAGTATTTTCTCAATATGTTTACAGTATTAAACATTCTCCCCTCCTTAAAAGATCCTGATCTTTTAATACATAATTAAGTCGATACCTCTGAATAAATAAAACTTAATCTAATTAATACTTAAACTACTTAACCTAAAACTATATACTTAATTTTACTATTACCACCAGTCGGGCACTTTGGGATGTGGTCTTTCCTTCTATATTTCCCAGGATCCGGCGGCCAAAGGATTGGACTTTCCTGGACATCCACGGTAGCATCAGGTCTCCAATTTGAAGTCCACTTCATTAACATTCTCTTAGCTGCTGCTGCACCATCCTTCACAGCTGCAAACCGCTCTCTTCGTTCCCTGGCGATGGGAAATTTCTCGTGTCTTCTTTTACCTTCACTTTCATTTTTCAAAACCAATGGCTTAAATGGCTTGTGATGAAATTTCTGTTCTTCCTCTTTGGCATGGAATAAATCGGCTACTATACGTACTTCGGAATCTCCATTTGCATTGGCGTTGTTAAATAGAACGTCGACATCGGCCTCATTTTCTTCGTTAATTACTACCAGAGAATCTACAGTCATGAATCTATTCGAGTCGATTTCACGAATTTCCTTGTCACCATTATTATCCGACTCATTTTTACTCGATGCTTCCATCATGAATGTATTGATCTGCAAAGTATTAGTCAACTTTGCGTTTTCCATTTTAAGAGCGATGTTTTCTTCCTTAAACAGCGACAGTTCCCACTCTTGGCACCCATTAAGTTTTTGAATGCTCTCATTTTCATTTCGAAGTTTTTCAATATTTTGTTGTGCTGCGAAGAGCAAGGACGTTTGATCAGCCAATTCATTCTGCACATCCTCTTTGAGCTTTGTCATATCCTGCAGGTTTTTGTTCAATGCTGACACCATTGACTCTGCTGTTTGCTTCAACGATTGCTCATGTCGCAATTGCTTTTTTAGCGATACCTCCAATTTTTCGTTAACTCGCAATTGAGTGTAAACAGCTTCTAACTTCTCCTGATTAGATTTGTTGCATAACTGCTCCTTTCGAAGTTTGGCCTCTGTTTCAGCCAATTCGTCTCTCAGACCTTGCAGTTCAACTTTTGCAGCATCCTTTTCTTCAGTTAACTGGCTCGTTAACCGTTTATTCTCCAATTCTAGTTCTTCGCATTTTCGTTCCGTCCAGAACCTGTCGCTCGAACAATCAAAATACTTGGTTCGGAATCTTTTTCGCTCGTTTTCTGTATGTTCCCATTTCATACGTTCATTAACGAGTTCATCCTTTAAACTGGTTATCTCTTGCTTCAGAGATACCAGTTCTTCCTCCTTAATAACAAGATTCCTTCTTGATCTGCTGGTGGTAGGAAGGTATTTCCCTTCATCAAAAGGTTTAAGTTGCCTGGCTTGGACAACATCTTCCAGCATCAAAACTTCTTCCTGGTCTCTCTCAGCTTCCCGTTCTATGGCTATAAGAACTTCTTCCTTCTGTTTTTCAAGTGTCTGGCGCAGAACAGGATCATGAGCGAACTCCTCCATGGACTCTCTTAGTTCGAGAGTTACTTGGAGCATCTTTAATTGATGCCGTCTGCCCTCTTCAAGCATCTGGCGCAGAACGGGATCTTTTACTTCTACAAATGCTGCTGGAGTTTTCCTTCCATCCATTTTGCAGTCTTATAATGTAGAATTTAATTTTATGTTTGTAAAATTTAATTTTTGACGTGAACGATCACGTCGGGGTCACCAAAATGTGCGACTCCAGCACATCGAACAACTCCTCCAACCAGGAGATAAATATTTATACGTGAATTATCACGTCGGGGTCAGCAAAATGTGCAACTCCAGCACATCGATGACTACTCCTACGTACGTACGGCCACTTCGAACAACTCCAGCCAGGAGATAACTAAAACACTCTTCACTGCGGTTCTTAAATGAATGACATTTATTCAAAGATATTTTCTCTCTTATATACTAAATACACAGTTTATAATCTTTAAGAAAGGCATTTTCTACCTACTGTACGATCACACACATTTTCTTATCATGACCCTTGCCGACATGTGGTGTGCACAGTAAATACTCAAAACGCTATGTGTATGCCAGTCATTAGTGTGAGCCATAAAACACATAATTTATGACTGGTTTATCTATGTGGGAATTTTCTCTCGTTCTAAAACTATCAATTCTTTTGCTGATAAGTTCTAGTATTTTCTCAATATGTTTACAGTATTAAACAATACTGATAAAGTTTCTTACGGATCAGTTAAGGTTTACTCGAGTTATCGTGCCCATCAACCATCCAGACAGACAGACGGACATAGCTCAATCGTTCTGTCTTGCTGGCTGGCTGGCTGGTGAGCAGGATAACTTAAGTAAACCTTAACGGATCGGTATGGAAATTTACTATTTACTACTAGCTGACCCGGCAAACGTTGTTCTGCCATAAAACTTCTGATTCGGCGAACTTCGTCTCGCTCCAAGTTAACGCCTTCATATAAGCTCCAGAGTAATATTAAAACACATATAGTTCCAATTTTAATGTGACTAATTTAAATTTAATCGAAATCAGTGAAGAGCGGTCGAATAAACAATGTTTTTCGAATTGTTTTCCGGCGCTACCACAAACAATGAAGACACGCGAAAAACTGAGAAATTCGAGATTGATCCCGCAAACTTCCAATGATTGGCCTTGCGATTTATTGATTGTCATCGCAAAAGCCAATCGAATGGGGAATTGAATTTGCTAGAATTGGAAGAGAAAATCGGTTGGAATAATAGAAATTCGAGGTAAAAAGACTTCCTCTCCTTTGAAAAAAATTGACGGAAACGTCATCAATCCAGTTGAAACATCAACAGGAATTTGGCCATTACAAAGCGCCAGTAGATATTTTGAAAATGCAGTAGCCGATAGGTCGTTTGTCAACGTGACTCATGTTCGTGGTTAATATCAACTTCTTGTTATTCCGCCACAAAGACATTAATTTCATCAGAAGTAGTAGATTTTAGGATGGCGGGAAGCGTTTGATGAAAATCTTCCGACAGTAATATTATAGCCCCATCAAATCGTTTCGAATCACATCATAAATCCTTCCTCTTTCGTTCAACTGCCTCAAAAGCTCGTTGACGCGCTGTCGTGCATTTATCCCAAATGGTAATTTTGCATTCTCGCAACAATTTCGCTATCGCCGAACTTCTGGATATTGTGCCCAATGGCTTTACAACTGTGAGAAGATTCATCGGCAACTTCAAAGCGAAGTGTGCAGTTCGACCGCCTTGCAACAAAATGGCAGCAGATGGTGCAACAGCTAACGCATTTTGCGATCGATACGCATAAAAATTATTTGAGGTAACCTTTTTATTCGTTTCTTTTCCTGATGACTTGTAAACAATCCTGTCGTTGTATTGGCCATCTTTAAATTGTGGTGATATTCATCGTCTCCACGGCAGAACATCAACGGGTATTGAAGTGCATCATATGACCGACGAGTCTCCCGACGCTTGAGAACAATATCGTGTGATTCCACATTCTCACCCTTCAATAGCTGTGAAACCGTCGATATTCATATCAACAACTTTAAATGCAGTTATCTCCTAACAAAAATGTTCGATCGCAATAAGGATACAGTTGGGATCTCATCTTAAAATAGATTGGGATCTCACCTCGAAATGAGTAGCAGCATAAGCCGGGAGTTTCCGATTGTAACTTCAGTACATTGCTATGCTGGCATACGACAGACAATGAACCGATATCAACGCAACGAAGATCTTTGTAGGCGATTGTGGAATCGTATTCAAAAGCAGCACGACTCTAGTCTATATTTACGACTGGTTTTCTTCTAGTAACATTCTGTCAAATTTGAGGTGGTGATTGTGCAGCGCGAAACTGTGCAATATGGGCACGTCTTCATTCATTTTTTTGGCACGTTCCTTTTGCGTTTGATAATTACGGACGTTCTGACTAATTATAGCACGACGCGTACGTCGTGCAAAGTTTGATTGTCTAATAGGAGGTATTAGTCTAGTAAATAACTCTCCCTAAAAACAACCATGTCCTATTCGAAAAATCCAAATTTTTCGAGTTTTCCACCAAGAATTTATCTATTTTTTCATTCGGAGTCATGTGGCTAAATTTCGTCGAATAAAAAATTAAAAATTTTCGAATTTTTCTGAAATTTTCCAACAAAATTTTTATATTTTTCCATTTGAAAAGTCATTTGCAATTATTGCACACAAAAAAGCTATTTTCGGTTATTCCAATTTCCTAAAATTTTCTCTTACATAAACCTTCTCCTGGGAATTCCGAACAACTGAAAAAAATTTCAGCAAAATCGGTCCAGCCGTTCTCAATTGATATATTACTATATGAATTACTATAACACCATTTTTATATAAATATAGAGACATTATTTATCTCGTTAAATTTTCCAACCAACATCAAAATCATCAAATCGTGCGAAAAATGCAAAATTTCGTCGATAAAATAATCAAATTTTTAGCGCATTTCCGGAATTTTCCGAGTTTTTCCCTAATAATTTTCTATTTTTGCATTCGAAAAGCCATTTCGTAACAATTGCACTCAAATTTCCCGGCTTTTCCTAAGGATTTTCCAAAAATTTTTAAATTTATATATTCCACAATAATCCGAAATCTTTCAGCAACACAACGAATTTTCCACCTTTAGGTCGTCTGAAATCATTAAATCAAGCGATACAATGGAAGATTTCGTCGAAGGCATCCAAATCTTTCGATTTTTTCTGAAATTTTCCGAGTTTTCCAGTTTTTTCTATTTCTCCATTCGAAAAGTCATAGTTGTTCGAAATTGTTCACATTTACATCGCCCAAAATTACCAAAACATTCGATAAGAAGCTAAAATTTTTCGAATACAAAAATTAATTTTTTTGGAATTTTCCATAATTTTCCTACTAAAATTTATATTTTTCCATTCGAAAACCGACAAAAATTTAATTTTCGATTATCGAAAAAAATCTAATTTTCCGATTTTTTTCGGAATTTTCCGAGCTTTCCACCGACAATTTATCTATTTATCCATTCGAAAAGTCGTTTCGGAATAATTAAACAAAATTTTTCGCAAGTTACATCATTCAAAACTATCAAATCGTACGACAAAAAGCAAAATTTCATCGACAAATAGTATTGAAATTTTCGGAATTTTCAGGAATATTCCGAATTTTCCAAAAAAAAAATGTTATTTTTCCATTCGAAAAACCATTCGTAACAATTGCACACAAAATTCCATACAAAAAAACAATTTTCGGTTTTTGCAATTTTCTGGCTTTTCCGGATGAATTTCCCAAAATTTTCTTTTACATAAACCTTTTCCTGGCAATTACGAACAACTGAAAAAAAATTTCAGCAAAATCGGTCCAACCGTTCTCAATTGATGAATTACTATACATTAAGCCGCGTCGATCTATATGGAGAAAAAAAAGTATATAAATGTTTCCGCCTTATATGAACAGTCTTATAAAAACAAATTCGGAGGTGCAAAATTTTTATTTTTGTGGGCGTGGCAAAAACGCCGGTTTTGACGTTTTGTCCATAACTTTGTTATTTGCAGTCCGATTTTTAAGTTTTATATATCGTTGAAGATGGATTAAGAAGAGCTTTGTTATTAATATAGTTACTTAAAACTATGACGTCATATTCCAGTGGTTCTCAACATTGTATCCTTAAAAACCCCCCTAATCATAAAATTTTCTGATGCAGATTTGAAGCCCTGTAGAAACTATAAAATAATTGCGAAATAAACGTTACATTTTCTTCATTAACAAAAAAGTTATATTGATTTAACATTTTAGTACATATGATAGTTCGAAGTAGATTTGTATTAAAAAGTTCTATTTGCTCAACCAACGATTTCCTCATGATCCGATATGGCATTAAGCGTCATCATATTTAATTTACATTGGTCGCAAAAAAAAAAATTTTGGAAGTTCTTCAGTTAGATAGTATTCCGAATATTTGGTATTTTCGAATATTGTTTTTTATTTGTTTGAACTTTATTTTTATTTCAATTGTACACGTTTTATAACAAACGAATGTAATAAAAATAAACAAATGTATATTTCGCATTATCACATGTACTGACTTTTAAAATCAATATAACTTTTTTGTTTATGAATAAAAGTAAACGGTTTTTTCTAAAATTGTTATTAGTTTTTCAAGGCCTTCAAATCTACATCAAAAAATTTCATGCTTAGGGGGGTTTTTAAAAATACAATGATGAGAACCGCTGGAAGATGGCGTCGTAGTTAAAAGTCTTCAACACACTAACAAAGCTGTGGCTAATACCTTTTCAACGATGCATGGATCTTGACAATCGGTATACAAATAACCATGTAATGGTGAAAACCCCGAATCCGGCGTTTTTGCCGCGACCACAGAAAAAAATTTTTCGCTCCCCCGAAATTGTTTTTACTTAATTTTTCATATAAGGCGGTAACATTGACAACTTTTTTTTTCGACCCGGCTTACTATACATTTTTGCCACCATTTTTATATATATAGATTACTATTGTATTACTATTTTTCAAAACGAATTAATTCGATTGTAAATGGGCAGAATAACCCCACTCCTTTTGATACCTCCCATACAAAATTACCTATTTTTTGATAATTAATATTTCTTTCACAACTGCCAAACAGACGACTGGAGGATATTTGAATTTGGTCAGTTTTTATACCATCACCCTTAGGGATGAAGGTATATATCATTTTATACGACCCAAAAGTGTAACACATAGAAGGAGTCACTTTAGACCCTAGGTTTCTTTGAACTAAATTCGATTCATGACTTTTTAAGTAAGTAAAGCTATAACAGGATAAGGTTTTGGAGAGAAAAAATTGGAAATCTGTCCACGCCCCATCTGGTACCTCCCATACAAATCTGGTACCGCCCACTTTAGAAATCGATTAATATTATTTAATGACCTAACGCGATCGTGCCCAAATTCTGTATTTGGTAAAGTTTAAGCAGGATAATGTTTTGGAGAAAAAATCTGGAAGTCTAGACACGCCCCTTCTGGTACCTCCCATACAAATGTACCACTCCGCCCACTTTAGAAATAAGGTAATAATATCAATACACTCGAAACGATCGTGCCCAAATTCTGTTTTTTGTTATGTTATAACAGGACAAAGTTTTGGAGAAAAAATTGGAAGTCTAGCGACGCCCCTTATAGTACCTCCCATACAAATGTACCTTTCCGCCCACTTTAGGGATGTAGTAATAATATCAGTACACCCAACGCAATCGTTCTCAAATTCTGTAATTAGTAAAGCTATAACAGGATAAAGTTATGGAGAATAAATCTGGAAGCCTAGACACACCCCTTTTTATACCTCCCATACAAATGTACCACTCCGCCCACTTTCGAAATCGAGTAATAATATCAATATAATAGAAAATTATTTGTTTTACTGAGGGTAAGGGTAAATGTAAGTCGGGTTGCCCGACTGAAACTTTCTAACTGGTTTTAATTACAAATCGATTAATTTCAATATCTCACGACTTAAACAATATCTTATATTGGGTGATGGTATTTATCAGTCAGTTTAACTGACTGAAATTTCTGTACTGGTTTCATCTTTTAATAATTGATAAATTCTAACAAAACCGAAAACTTTGCCACACCACTTTTAGTACCGCCCATACAAATAACCGAATTGATCCTCATAGTTGTACATACATATATTTTCTGTAAGTAAACTGAATTCACTCAAATTTTGCGTATGATGTTCGCTTATGAAAATTGGACTCAGGTATGACTATGGACTATATCAGTTCAGGCCTTCTTGTAACTCCCATACAAAATGACCAATTTTTGGATAATTAATATTTCTCCCATAACTTCCAAACGGACACTTGGGGGCAATTAGGGTTCATTGACAAACAAGAAACTGGTAGATTTTTTGTATTTCGCAACTCTTCGTCGTGAATAATACTTTCTAATCGTGTAATTTCCGCAAATAGCGGTGGAAAACAAAAACAATGCTGATATACATCATTGCAACTTAGTAAGCGAGATGGATTACAGTAGAACAAAGCTCGCTTACATAATTGCACCAAAATCAGCACTAACTACTGCATTCAAATTGTTGTTTATATAAGGATTTCATAACGGCTTTAAATATCAACGTACATTTTAGCTTTCAGGTAAGTGAGTATTCATTTATCTCCTTTACTTAGTTAAGGAAAAAATGCGCAATATTCTGTGTTAAAAAGCTGCGCATAAAAGTAGTACATCCGGTATGGAAGCAATATATCTACGGCGTCCAAATTGGTAGGAGCCAATACCTCAGAAAACCTAACTATGTGACAAACCCCTTTTGGTACCTGCCACACAAATGAGCGAACTCACCCCCATAGTCTTACATACATACCTTTTTTGTAAGTCCACTGAATGCAGTCAAAATTTGCGTAAGTTGTACGGTTATGAAAATTTTAATCTGGTTTGAATATGGACAATATCGGATCACCCCTTCTGGTACCTCCTATACAAAATTACCTATTTTTGGCAAATTAATATTTCTTTCATAACTTCCCAACGGACACTTAGGGGATACTCAAATTTGGTCAGTTAATTTATCTTCTTATAGGTGGCAAAGCCTCACGAAACTTAACTATTTGACACACCCCTTCTGGTACTTCCCATACAAATGACCGAATTTACCATCTTAGTTTTACCTACATATATTTTTTGTAAGTACACTGAATTTAGTCAAAATTTGAGTAAGTTGTACGGTTATGTTTATGTCTTGCAAAATGTCTCTAGACCGCTGGTACTATGACCGAAAGTCCT
This sequence comes from Muscina levida, assembly GCA_964034835.1. NCBI lineage: Eukaryota > Metazoa > Arthropoda > Insecta > Diptera > Muscidae > Muscina > Muscina levida. The sequence goes on along the minus strand of OZ035883.1, from coordinate 115,316,686 downwards.
ATGTACAACTATTTACGCTCCACAAGCTGGCAACTAATAATACATAAGTAATTTTATTTTAAAAATCTATTCATTTCAATAACTCAAGACTTAAACAATATCTTATATTGGGTGATGTTATTTATCTGTCAGTTTATCTGCCTGAAATTCCTGTGCTGGTTCGTATGTTATTTGTATGCAAAATTACAACTAACAAATGACTAATAAGTATTTGTGGCACAAATAAATATGTAACTGTTGAAATTTGAAATCATTATATTCCAATTAACACATAACGATTGAAAAATCATTTGTTTTTTATTATTTGAATAAAAGATTATAAAATAACGCTCAACACTGAACTAAGCTAAATCGAATTGTTAGAAAAATGTATTTTTCGAATAAAACCAAAACCGGATTTGTGAAAAATGCAAGTACTAGAACACTAATATGTACGTATGAGTGTTTTCATAACAAATAACCAGTACGTATACGCACTGTACACATTTTGGTTGTTTAATTGAAGTATGTATTGAGTTGAAAACTTTTAGCACAAAGGTATACTTTCAAGTGTTTTAAATTCTAGCGAACTGTATTACCATTTTGCTGTAAATGTTTATTGATATTCATATATTTTGTAATTACTGAAGTTACAAATTTGGCACTTGTTTGAATTCAGTATTGATAGCAGATCATGGCATGATGGTTATAACACGCGCCTTTCATGCGGAAGACCTGTCTGTCGTAAACATTGCATTCATCGGCGGGCTCCTTGATGTAGTCGGCACCAATTTCGCAATAGTGTCGAGTCAATCGGCACGTATATTAAGAGCTAATTTTTAGAGTCGTCCCTAAGCTGTAGGTGACATTGAAATTAGATATAAGATATTCCACTCCAAATTGTTCGTCAAATTTGGATGAATATTTTAAATTGCACAAATTTGTATACGTAGAAAAGGTGTGAAACCCTTTTTTAATTATACAAAATCCCCGGGATCTTGACACGTGACATTTTTGCAAAAAAAAAAAACAAAAAACAATATACAACCTATGTAAAGATACAATGTTGAGTAATACTGATTATATTGATACTGATGATGATACTGGTGATATTGGACACCGGATGTATGTATTAATTTTTTGAATTGAATTGAATTTGAATTGATTTTTAATTTGAATTTTATGATAGTTATTCAATTGGGAATAACCAGAATCTCTCTTTGGTGGTCTCCAAGCAGCTAACAATGTACGATAGGAAACACGTACATGTAAAAAAATCGTTTAGTAGATTATTGATTAAAACAATCTAATTAACGTTCACTTAAATTTAAAGCGGGATTTTTATTAAGGAATTTTAAGATTTTTTAAGGAATTTTAGATTTCAACTATTCATACATATCGAGATTTATGCTCCTGCAAACAAATTTAAACTTAAATTACAAGAATTTCGTTAAAAAGTCATTATGTTTATTATATAATATACATCAGTTTATATGACAGAAATTTCCATGTTGATTTTTTCAATGTATATTTTTATACCCTTCACCATGGGCATGAACGGAGTGTAACGCCCATAAGGAGGCGTGGTAGGTATGACAATATATATATATAAATGATCAGCATCGAAATCTGAGTCGATATAAAGGTGACCGTCTGTCCGTCTGTCCCCGCGATTACAGCCGCAGTTTAAGAGATATCGAGCTGAAATTTGGAATGCAAGCTTTTATCGGAGGTTAAGTGGTAAGTTGAGACCGATCGGTCAAAAACTACTCCCACCTCCCATACAAACTCCCCTTTTTTGGGGTCTGTCCCTGCGATTACAGCCGTAGTTTAAGGGCAATCAACCTGAAATTTTGTACGCGGAGGTTGAGTGGTAAGATGAGACCAATCGGTAAAAAACTACTCCCACCTCCCATACAAAATCCCTCTTTTTGGGGGTGTCAGTATATCAGTCCCCGCGATTACAGCAGCAATTTAAGAGCAATCAAGCTGAAATATTGTACGCAAGTTTTGCTGCCCTAAATGGAGGTTGAGTTCTAAGATGAGCCCGATCGGTCAAAAACTACTCCCACCTCCTATACAAACTCCCCTTTTTTGGGGTCTGTCCCCGCGATTACAGCCGTAGTTTAAGGGCAATCAAGCTAAAATTTTGTATGTGAGCTTCCCTATACTAAGCGGAGGCTGAGTGGTAAGATGAGACCAATCGGTCAAAAACTACTCCCACCTGCCATACAAAATCCCTCTTATTGGGAGTGTCCGTATGTCAGTCTCCGCGATTACAGCAGCAATTTAAGAGCAATCAAGCTGAAAAAATGTATGCAAGCTTCCCTACTGTAAGCGGAGGTTGAGTATTTAAATGAGACTGAACGGTCAAAAACTACTCTCACCTCCCATACAAAATCCCTCTTTTTGGGGGTGTGTGTATGTTACACCCCGCGATTACAGTAGTAATTTAAGAGCAATCAAGCTGAAATATTGTATGAAAGCTTTTCTGCTCTAAGCGGAGGTTGGGTATTAAAATAAGAACGATCGGTCAAAAACTACTCTCACCTCCCACACAAACTCTCCCTTTTTTGGGCTTGTCCCTTAATTAAATTACCACATTGAATTTTAAACGACTTATTGTTTCTTTCAACGACTTTAAAAGGACCATTGTAAGGAGCTTCCAAACCAATAGGTCTTTGATTTTTAACAAAAACAAAATAACAATTAAAAAGATCCTTCGGAACAAAGCTTCGAACGGCCAATTCAGAATCACGGACAAGTATGGGGCGTTTCGAACTCCGTCACGAGTTTATCACCCTATCCCTTTGTGACAAATTGGTGTCTCTTGGTACATCATCAGCTGTAAATTTATCTACCATGTATGTCGAATTTTGTCTTTCAGTTGATGGATCTTTTTCGGACGTCGCACAGTGGCACCGCCCCATACATTTCTTGGAAAAAAATAGAAGGAGTGGTCGTACAGCAATGAAATTTTACAGAAACACTTCTCTGGGCTAAATTAAGAAATTTTGAAAAAATCTTGGAAAACCGCCTACTGCCACACCCACCTGCCATATAACTACATTTGCCAAAATTTGCATTTTTGGACATAGGGACTCGAAATTCGGGGAACTTCTTAATTGAGTTCTCCTTATGAAATAAATTAAACATATTGGGGATGCCACGCCTACTTTAGATTTTACGCCCATTGAAAGTTGTAGATTTTAGGTGTTTTTCTTCCCTGTCTAGAATCTTATAAAAATTTCGTATAAATTAAAAAATTTAAATTTTTATTCAAAATTTAAACATGTGTTGTCCCATACAAAAGAAGAGAATATCCCCAACAACACTCCGCGAATGATATTAGCCTTCAAATACACCGAAAATATCGCACAAATGCCTGCATTAAAATCGATGTAACTAAAAGGGACGGTATTTGGCGGTTAGTTTTTTTTCTTAATTGAAAGTACAGCCTTGGACCTTTCATTTTTTTTATAGTAAGAGGGCTAAGCAAGGCAAAGCACATAAAGTTATTTTCCATCAAAAAGTGAAAAGTTGATATTTTTAAGTATAATTTTTGATAAATTATAATAATTAGTTTACTTGTCCAATTTCAATAATTTTTTTTTTATATTAAAGTGTAAGTACTATATTTTCACTAAAAAATAAAACAAAAGCCATAGCTATAAACTTACACACACGAAAAGTTATTTATTTGGACAATAATTTTAATATAATTTCATTGAATAAATTTCCGCTGACTTCTGTTAGTTTTTTTAACTACAAAATTTCACTTTTCATTAAAAACCTTGTTGAATTTTTTTTATTCAAATACTTCTTTACAAAACCATATCATTAAAATTTTAATATTGGAAAGTTGTAAACCCCTATTTTTTCCTCCGAAATGCCACTGTGCGTCGTCCTTTCCTTGCTATACCAATTAAAAATTGGCTTTCATATTCAGAGTTTTCCTATAACATTTATAATTATATGCTAGCAAAAAAAAAATCGTTACTACTAAGTAACGAGACTTTTCTAAAAAAATATACGTCTTAGCAAAAATTTTCGATTCGTAGTAAATAACGTTTACCTTATTAATCGACTATACTTAAGCGCCTGTGTTTGACTGCTTAAATACGTAAATAATATCCCGTAGATCACATTTACAATCAATTTCAAGAATATAACACACACATGTCTACATTATTCTCATTAAAAGCAGGAAGTTTGTTTTTTGAACCTTCTTTTGAAGTTATCTTTTATGTGCATTAACATTAAAAACTTAACGTACATAAATTCTAACGATATGACACAAGAATAACGGAAAACAATAAAGAAAAGGAAACCGGATAGAAGCGCAATGGATATAAAGCAAAAACAAAAATGACTTCAATAAAATCGTAACGAGAGGGTATGATATAACACATGGTTTTTTGTTGTTGTTTTGTTTTGATGTCTAGTTGACATATATGTATATGTAGATACATATGAGGTTATTGAATATACACAAAAATCATCTAGTAATGGAATAAGTCACTAACTGTTTTCGTAGAGCACAAAGCAAAATAACTTTATTAGAAAGGAATGTAAAACTATATATACATAAAGGTGGATCCTCAATGTATGGGATAACTGAAAACCCATCGGTTCTAAAAAAACTGGTTAGTTTTGTGTGTGGTTAGATTAAAACTGAACTGACTGATAAATATTATTATCCATACGACTGAAAGTCCAGACGAGACGTATATTTAAACTGTAGTAAATTCAATATCACTGGGTATAGGTTACTTTTTATGGCGTTGTTGAAAGGTCCCAACTAAGTATTAAAGAACAATTCTCTTATTAACTCGCAGAAAAATCTCAAAAAAAATCTTAAACCCGGTTAAACCCGGTTTCTTAGGTTTCACCTGTAAGAACAAAATATCCAAAGTAAGATATTCTCAACAGCTTATAGGAGACGCCAGTAGGGGCACCACGTGTACGATGATAATTCCAAAATATACTTTCAATAAACGTTTATCTTCTGCACAATTTTTCTGATTTGAAAAAACTAAATGGCGGACATTATTTTCAAAAAATTAAAAACTTTCTGCCTGTCTGTCTGTCTCCCGATAACTTTCGAAAAACGCAAACAAATATATCGAAATTTTGCACTAGTTAATATTTCCCCAAAACTACTTACAATATTGCAAATGGGCTACATGGCCCCGCCCATTTTGGTACCTCCCATACAAATACATTATTACGCCCTCTTTAGAAATAGAGTAATAATATCAATACACCCAACGGGATCGTACCCACATTCAATATTTAGTAAAGGTATAACAGGATGAAGTTTTAGAAAGACATATTGGGAGTCAAGCCACGCCCTTCTGGTACCTCCCCTACAAATGTACCTTTCTGCCCACTTTATAGATAAAGTAATAATATCAATACACACAATGCGATCGAACCCAAATTCTTTTCTTAGTAAAGCTACAGCAGGATAGAGTTTTGGAAAAAAAAAGTTTAGCCACGCCCCATCTGGTACCGCCCACTTTATAAATCGAATAATATTATTAATAGACCATTCTGTATTTAGTAAAGATAAAACAGGAAAAAGTTTTGGAGAACAAATTTGGACGTCTAGATGCACCCCTTCTGATACCACACATACAAATGTACCACTCCACCCACTTTACAGATGGAGTAATAATATCATACAATCGACTCCATCGTGCCCAATTACTGTATTTTGATATGCTATAACAAGATAAGGTTTTGGAGAAAAAAAATTGGAAGTCTAGCCACGGCCCCTATGGTACATCCCATACAAATGTAGCACTCAGCCCACTTTAGAGATGGACTAATAATATCCTTACACCCACGCGATCGTGTGTTTATCTATAACAGGATAAAATTTTGGAAAAAAAATCTTAAAGTGTAGACACGCCCCATCTGGTACCCCCATACAAATGTACCACTCCGCCCACTTTGCAGATAGAGTAATAATATCAATACACTCGACACGATCGTGCCCAAATTCTGTATTTCGTTAAGTTATAACAGGATAAAGTTTTGAAGTAAAAAACTGGAAATCTAGCTGCGCCCCTTCTAGTACCTCCCATACAAATGTACCACTCCGCCCACTTTAGAAATGTATGTTTTACTGAAGGCGAGGGTATATGTAAGTTGGGTTGCCTGACTGAAACTTTCATACTGGTTTCTATTGAATTATGCATAATTAAAGTACAATATTTGACCATTTTAGTTCACAAAAAATAGTAAGGCGGTTATCTTCGGCTATGCCGAAGCTCAGATACCCTTCACCATTGGTAAAAATGGTGGTAAAACTGGTTATTTGCACTACAACTATATTGTATTAAACTTTGTACCACAAAGCAGGGGAGTTGGTGAGAAGTGGACGTAACTTTTAGCTTCACACATCATTTTGTCAATAATTTTGTATCGATTTTATTCGATTTACCGTTAAGTTTATGATTTGGTGAGTTGGAGCTTATTTTTATGAATCTTGTAACTCCCCAAAAATGTTAAGTTGTGTGGTATTTTGGGGTAGTTTAAATCCGATCATGTTTTTCTTAAAACTTAACTTCTGCTTCTGGAGAGAAGCTTACATACCAAATTTCAGCCCGAATGTTCATAAACTATAGGGACATACAGACGGACAAACCCAAAAAGGGGGAGTTTGTATGGAAGGTAGGAGAAGTATTCGTCCGATATTGCTCATCTTACAACGTAAGCTCCTATTATAGGAGTAAAGCTTGCACATCTAATTTCAGCTCAATATTTCCTAACCTACGGCTATAATCGCAGGGCAGTTACGCGGACACCCCAATCAAGGTAGTTTGAATGAGAGGTTGGAGTAGTTTTTGACCGACATTTCTTATCTTAGAGAGTAGCCTCCGCTTAGATTTTGAATCTTGCCTACAAAATGTCAGCTATATACCTATAAAATACGGCTGTAATCGTAGGTTCCAACACAAAAAGGAAGGGTTTGTATGGGAGGTGAGAGTAGTTTTTGACCGATTGGTCTCATTATAATTCTCAACCTCCGCTTAGAGCAGAAAAGCTTGCATACAATATTTCAGCTCGATTGCTCTTAAATAACTACTGTAATCGTGGGGATTGACATACGGGCACCCCAAAAGATGGATTTGTATGGGAGGTGAGAGTAGTAGTGATTCCCCTTAAACTAGAACTGTAATCATAGGGATACCCCAAAAAAGGGAGTTTGTATGGAAGGTATGATTAGTTTTTGACCGATCGGGCTCATCTTAGAACTCAACCTCCATTTAGGGCAGCAAAGCTTGCATACAATATTTCAGCTTGATTGCTCTTAAATTACTGGTGTAATCGCGAGGACTGACATCGGTATCATCTTACTACTCAACCTTCGTTTAGTGTAGGGAATCTCACATTCAAAATTTCAGATTGATAGTCCTTAAACTACGGCTGTAATCGCAGGGACAGACCCCAAAAAGGGGGAGTTTGTATGGGAAGTGGAAGTAGTTTTTGACCGATCAGGCTCATCTTAGAACTTAACCTCGGCTTTGAGGATGGAAGCTTTCATTCCAAAATTCAGCTCGATATCTCTTAAACTGCGGCTGTAATCGCGGGGACAGACATACAGACGGTCACCTTTAAATCGACTCAGATTTCGATGCTGATCTTTTATATATATATGTTGTCATACCTACAACGCCCCCTTCTGGGCGTTAGAAATGAAAGAACAAAATTAATATACCCTTCACTCTGTTCATGCGCATGGTGAAGGGTATAAAAATTATATTTATACCATCACCCATAGGGATGAGGGTATATATCCTTTGATACGAGAACCAGTACAGAAATTTGCAATATAAGACTTTATTTGTCTTGACTTACTAAAATAAATAGGGTTTTAATTAAAATAAAAATACTCATATATTATTTTTTACCTGCTTCTTCAGCAAAACCGTAAAAAATTGACTTACTTGTATAGGAGCACAGTGGGGAAAAAAACAATTGGAAACAAAATTGTGCACAGAACGTACGTTTTTTTTATTCCGAATTCCTTTCCGTTATTTTTTTAAAATTTGTCAAAGTCGATGAAAAAATATTTTTTGACTTTAATGTCAAATATTTTTTGTATAACGTGTACTAAAAATTTCGAACTGTCCTCAAATAATGTGAACATAAGTTACGAATTAAACTCAGTGAAAAAATAAGACAACAAATTTTGTTTGGCTCCACTGCAAGTAGATATATGGGGGTACTATTTTCACACTTTAACTCGGTGTCCTACTCATAATTATTATCCGATAAGAACAAAACTTAATTTACAACCTGGAAAGGTTTTAAGAACGTCGTCTGCAAAAAATAAGCAAAATCGGTGAATGTCACCATGCAATTTTTTTGCATATGTACCAAAATAATGCAGTTTTAAACTTCTGACAAAATAAAACTTTGTGTTTACAAGTAGGGTATGTAGTGTGCTTTTCATTTAAAAAGACCAATACCTTAAAATGTTACGTCATCTGTCAAAATAAGGCAATTTCTTAAACACATATACAAAATTCAAATATATTTGCAATATTTAGGGCCTTAAATCGCAATATAAACATTTCATATGTATTAGTAGGCTTAATTATGTATGCCTTATGATATTTTGATAAATAAATAAAAATAAGAGAGTATAACTAAAATTTTTCCAATTTCCTCAGGAAATATATCGATTTTTGGGTTAATTTTAGTAGTGAAATTTAAAAAGTGTTTAAGCGTTACACAAGTTTCTTCATTTTGACGGACGATGTAACATATTAAATTATTGGTCTTTTTAAACGAAAAGCACACTACTTAGCCTACTTGTACACACAAAGTTTTCTTTTGTCAGAAGTATAAAACTGCATTATTTTGGTACATATGCAAAAAAAATGCAAGGTGACCTTCACCGATTTGGGTTATTTTTTACAGACGACTTTCTTAAAACATTTCCAGGTGGTAAATTAAGTTTTGTTCTAATCGGATAATAATTATGAGCAGGACACTGAGTTAAAGTGTGGAAATAGTGCCACCACATATCTACTTGCAGTTGAGCCAAAAAAAATTTTTAATTTATTTTTTCACTGAGTTTAATTCGTAACTTATGTTCACATTAATTGAGGTCAGTTCGAAATTTTTAGGACACGTAGTCCAAAAAATATTTGACATTGAAGTCAAAAATTATTTTTTCATCGACTTTGACAAATTTTAAAAAAATAATGGTAAGGAATTCGGAATAAAAAAAACGTACATTCTGTGCACAATTTTGTTTCCAATAATACAAAAAAAGAATTTTGAAAATCGGTTAAGAATTGTGGCCTAAAATTTCAAATGTCCAAAAAAACTTTTTTTTCCCCACTGTGAGGAGGTACAATTAGGGGCAGCCCAATGTGTCTGACTATTTTTTGTCGTAAATCAATGTTCAATAAACGCTTACTTTGGCACAATTCGTTTGAATTCGGTGTACTTATAAAAAAGATATATATGTAAGACTAAGGGGGTGAGTTCGGTCATTTGCATGCGAGGTACCAGAAGGGGTGATGGCTGGTGAGCAGGATAACTCGAGTAAACCTTAACGGATCGGAATCAAAATTAACCTGTATCAATATTTATCAAAACGAACTAATGGGATTGTAAATGGGCAGTATAGCCCCACCCCTTATGTTACCACCCATACAAAATTACCTATTTTGGATAATTAATAATATTCTAAACGGACGACAGGAGGATATTTGAATTTGGGTAGTTTATTTATCTTGCAAAAGTAGAAAACCGAAACATTTCCCACACCCCTTTTGGTACCTCCGATTCAACTGACCTAATTGACCCTCATAGTTTTACTTATATATCTTTTTTGTAAGTACACTGAATTCATTCAAATTTTGCTTAAGATGTTTGCTTATGACAGCTAGACTCATGAATGAATATGGCCTATATCGGTGCAAGCCTTCTGGTACCTCCATACAAAATGAAATTTTTTGTGAAATTAATATATCTCCCATAATTTCCAAACGGACACTTGGGGTGTAATGAAAACTAGTCGGTTACTATTTGGCGCCCACCTTCTGGTACATTGCATACAAATGACCGAATTCACATTCATAGTTTTACAATCGTATTTTTTTTGTAAGTATACTAAATTCAGTCAAATTTTGAGTAACGTGTACGCTTATAAAAATTTGAATGTTGATTTTAAATAAAAAATCGGACACGTTGTGCTGCCCCTAATGGTCTCTTCTATGCAAATTAGCATAATTTTTACGGGTTTGCTACATGTCGATAGACCGCTGGTATTATGAAAGTAAGTGAAAATACCAAGCGTTTATTGCATAGAGCTTCTTTTTAAATCCAAGCTTCTTCAAATGGTTTATAACGGTTTGATGACTCATGCCCAGCTCTTGGTCGATGCTACGGCCGCTACTATGCCGGTCTCTTTCGATCAATTCAGCGATTTTATCGCAATTTTCGACGACAGGCCTTCCGGACCGTGGCGCATCTTCGATCACCTCTGCACCAGAACGAAAACGTTGAAACCATCGTTGTGCGGTGGAAATGGAAACTGTATCGGGTCCTAAACTGCACAAATTTTATTGGCAGCATGAGATGAATTTTTGACTTTATCGTAGTAGTACTGTAAAATACGCCGTATTTTCTCTTTATTTTGCTCCATGTTTGCGACGCTATAACTCACGAACGACTAAAAACAAACAACAATAAATCAAACACGTGTTAGCGTGAAAAGAGCTTTCCAAAAAGCTCTAGCGTGAACCGATGCGACGAATACAACTAGAACTACGCGCTTGCAAAGACAAGCTTGCGGAAATACCGCAAGACTTTTTTGACAACCTTGATGAAAAAAAATACATTTGCCTGGCCAATTCCTCCCAATAATTAAACATATAACATTGGTCTGTTTATACATAACTGCAGTGCCAAATCTTTTATGTGCATCGAATTATATATCTCTGGTCATAAAAACTACATTAAACATACCCCGCACCCTTTTGAAAGAGTTCTTTGTTTTATTCTCGTCCACTACGTCCACTTCAGCGCCACCTACCGGTTCCATATATTCCAAAACTTTGTTCTCATGATCAAACAAACATACATGCTCAATTTCAGTTAAATTGGTAAATTCTCCAAAATTTTTACCAACCAACTATACTTACAAAATTTCATAAAGATTGGTCGAGCTGCGACAAACACCGGGACACGAGATTTGTATATATTAGATATTGTTTGATTTTTTTTAATATTTTTAATTTTCACTTTTTTTTTTGTTTTAGAAAATTTAACTATACATTTTTTGTTGTAAACTCGGTTTCCTCGGTGCCTCTGCATTGTGAACATAATTATAATTCCTTTTTTTTTGTATTAAGATGACTAATTTCCAAAAATCGATTCACTGTGTGAAAAAATACTGTATTTGAGATTTATCTGCAAACTCTCCAACCATATCCTTCTAGACCATTTATTTGTTTTTCATGTCTCATAAATATATACATATCTCATACACACTTTTACCATCGAAATGTGTATTAACATGGTTTAAATATTTATCATATCACGAACAAACTAGGGTTTATTGTTATTCCTCTGCATGTTTGTATTGCTGTGCGCAATATATGTTTTCGTTCTGTGTCGACAACAGCATCCGGTGCAAATACTTTCATCTGTTTCCTATATATTTGTTTAAGCTTTATTGTGCTACTGACATAATTCATGTCCATATACGTTTTCCTGTGCGAAATTTAAAGAATACTGTATTTGTACGGAATATAAATATTTAATAAAAAAAATCCACTTTTGTTTGAACAACAGCACAAATATTAATGATAGTAAATAAACTGGGTCGGCTAGTGAAGCTATTGCAGGTAGCATGAAATAACACCCAAAGAATATTGGTGAAATGATTATGATAAAAATCGCACAACATTATTTGTAACAAAAAAAAGAAAGAAAAATGTTTAATGTCGGCCACACAAAAATGCACTTTTATTTAGTACAAGGTAGCCCATGGCAACCGTTATATAGATGACCAGGTATGAACAACATTAGGTCAACTTAAATGGACATGTGATTTTTCAGGCGGTTTAAAAATTTTAGTATTTAATAATACTTTAAATCTTAAATACATAATAAAAGAGAGAAAAAGTCATGAACCACAAAAATTGTATTCAACCTTTTGAGGCGAAATATCAAAATAATGACACAAGATATGTCTATGTCTATCAGAAAATCTATTTACATATTTTTCAAGGTTATTGATGAAATGGTGTCATAACCGACAATGTACTGAGTCGTTATATGCCTGTGAAATTATTGTGCCTCAACATCTTCTCTATGTATGGATATACAAATAATAACAAACCAAGATGATACACAATCATGAAAAAAAAACAATGTAGGCCAACCCAAACTTTTGCCATTTCGAATATGAATGAAATGTTTCCATTCGTACAGAGCAGAAGTTAATATTTTGTTGTCATTTCCACCAACCATTTGACATACTTAAATATTCCAGACATCAAGGACATTTTACTTGAAATTTCATCAGCTTCAACAATAAAACAACATCATAACAATTTGACCACAACAATCGGAAATGAAAATATGTAAAATAAAAAATACAAACAACATGCTACATAATGTGCCAGATGCATGACTGCAGATGATTATAACTGTTGAAGACAAACATTTTTTTGCATCATTTCTTTAAAAGTCAACACATTGTCATACATTACTATACTGTAAATGAGACCATTGTTATTTTCTGATTTGTCTGTCACGACTGTGAGTTCTGCTACAAAATCACAACAGAAACCCTGTAAAGTATGCATAAAACTTTGAAATCTGTTAACAGATGTTATGCTAAAATGTACGTTTAAAACATTTAATTACATTTTACTTAATCAGTCATTAAATATCGTATTCCTTTTTGTTTTATTTATATATATACGGTATGTTTCCTTTTATTTTATATACCTACTTAAGTCCTTAAAAACCGAGTTACTTTTAATTGTAGATTTTCTAAGAAGAATACAGTTAATTACAAATGCAAAAGTATGACGTACACTTTATCACAATATCTTTAGTATATGTAGTATGATAACAACGCCATAAAGTAAAATCATATACTCTTTAACATAAAACCTATACCGAAAATCTCATTAATTTAAGTGTCACTTTGAAAGATTACTTTGGCTTTAGCGTGTTAATGAAATCACTAAAAATAGAAGAAAAACTAGTCTGTCAGTTGAATGGATTACTGTCAATAGCATTCACTATCTATGATTATACGCTCGTGCTACTATTTTTGTGTTTACTCGAATAATTACTTTTTGTCTCATTGGTATTACAGGCTTTGTGGCATCATGTATGTTACATTTTCTGTGGGTTTGTTTTTTGTAGTCAAGGCCAGCATGTATTTGGTATGTGTAAGAACTATATGAAACTATTTTTTGAAATATATCCTTAAACATATGAAGACAACATTAATACTACAACCACCATCCCTAAAATGCTTTTGTCAAAAATGTGTTTAAGAATATGATTATCCTATAATGTTGTTGATAATTGTTAGCTATTGAATAGATGGGTCATATATGACTTGTATTAAATAAACTATTATTAAATTGATTATTAAATTATTTTCAAATTGATTCTCATTTTGTCTTAATGTTTGCAAATTATGTTCTTGTCATTACTTTTATATATGTTACCTAAAATTACGTCAAAATAATTGTAATAAACGATAGTCCGATTGACGGTCATATTATTTGCGTTCACTTTCTGAGCCTAAGCGTGTTTATTTGAAATGACATTACCAGATACATCTATATATATAAAATTCTACTGTACGTGTGTTGTGACTGAACTCCTCCTACACGGCTGGACCGATTTGCATAAATTTTTGTGTATGCGTTTGGATGGCGCCCCGGGTGGTTTAGATTTACAATTCGGTCCAATTGAACAAAGGGGCGTGGCACCGCCCATTCAACTTGAAAATTAAAAGGGCTGTATCTCATGAACTATCATGAGATACAAAATCGCTCTGCAGGCTTTTCCAATGGACAGATTGATACGAAAATTTTACCAAGTGGTACTGTTGACCTGTTGATAGTCCCTGGCTATAATAGGTTGTGATTGGATAAAGGGGCGTGGCACCGCCCATACAACTTGAAAATCAAAAGGGCTATATCTCATGAACTATCAGAGGTATGAAGATGAGGTTTGGTATATATGTTGTTGGAGCGGTATTAATTACAACCAGGGTGGAAGTGGGGGTGTGCCACGTCCCCTTTTCAAAAATCGCTCTAACGGCTTTTCTTATAGACCGATTGATACGAAAATTTTACGAAGTGGTACTGTTGACCTGTAGAAAGTCCCTGGCTATATTTGGTTGTGATTGGATAAAGAGGCGTGGCACCGCCCATACAACTTGAAAATAAAAAGGGTTATATCTCATGAACTATCAGAGGTATGAAGATGAGATTTGATATATATGTTTTTGGGGTGTGCCACGCCCCCTTTTCAAAAATCGCTCTAACGGCTTTTCTTATAGACCGATTGATGCGAAAATTTTACCAAGTGGTAGTGTTGACCTGTTGATAGTCCCTGGCTATATTTGGTTGTGATTTGATAAAGGGGCGTGGCACCGCCCATACAAGTTGAAAATCAAAAGGGCTATATCTCATGAACTATCAGATGTATAAAGATGGGATTTGATATATATATTGTTGGAGCAGTATTAATTACAGCCAGGGTGGAAATGGGCGGTGCCACACCTCTTTTAAAATAAACAGTTGTAAATGTCAAAATTCCACAGTATATTGCAGTTCGCCTACAGATATGAACAGTAAAATAATCGCAATTTTTTTATGCAAAAATCGTAACCAAGATCGGAGTCTAAAATGAATTGTTAGAACATTTTAGCAATAAACTTTGTGTCTTAAATAGGAAGCATGAAGATTTCAGATAGAGATTTTTTTTTATTAAATTTACGTTAAGTGTTTCACATGATACATCAAATTAGGCTTACGATCAGAAAAGTGTTTTTTACTGTTTGATATTTTTGGTCAAATTCAGTGTGTCACGCACTAGGATGACGCGTTTCGAACTCCATGACGAGTTCATCTTCAGACCCCTTTGTGACGAACTGATGCACAATGGTACATCATCAGCTGTATATATATCTACAATTATGTCAAACATGAAATGAAAATGTCCAGTGGCATTTTTTTTTAAATGAGCACAAACCGAAAACTTCAGAAATATATTTTTTGAAACCTTCTGAGTAAAACTGACTTCCCAACAAACTAAATTAGGTATTATAGAAGTAAATCTATGTATTGGTTAAAAAGATATGGACTCTGAGAGTTGGCATGCAGTTTTTAAAAATAATTTTTCGGAATATTTGGCGGGATCCCAACAAAAAATTCAAAAATATACCATTCTTTTTGTCTTGGTCTCCAAACATCGGAATGGTAGGTAAAAATTAGAGCCGGAGCCATAGGTCTGAAGTAACTGAATAATTGCTCATTGCTAAAAAAATATCTCTACCTGAAATCTTCATGCTTCTCAGCGCGAACTAGGAATTAATTTTAGACATATAGTTTGTTAGTGAAATTTTCTTCATGCTTCATGCTTCTCAGCGCGAACTAGGAATTAATTTTAGACATATAGTTTTTTAGTGAAATTTTCTAAGAATTCATCGTAGATTCCTATACCGGTATACGATTATCACTTTTTTTTTACGTGAACAAATGAATCCGCCCTACTGAACAGGCTATTTGGAACTAAATAAGTAAAAAGTGCCGAGGCGCTGCCAACGCATTTCAATATTTGACTTTAAAACTGTTTAAAATAATGGTCCGTCCACCAGGCAGTTGAGGACACATAGTAGCTGAGCAGACTAAAACAGTGATTTGTTTGTAATTTACTTTACAGGTATGTAGTTATTACTTTTCAGGAGAGCGAATCGGTAATAAATCCTACAGATAGAAAAACTAAGCAACTTTCATTGTAGTTATACTGGAAACACCTTTTGTTTGATTAAGGCACAATTTAAATTTTTATAGTTTGTGAGAGGTATCATTAGCAAACATTTGTAAATAACTTATGTACATTCTGTTCGCAAAATTTACGGAGCCCTTTGTTAAGTTGAAAGTGCATATAATCATCCTTCTGAGCAGCTAATGGAAGCCATCGACGCTGTAGTCGTAAGTGTGACAGGGGACTCGGATTTATCGAACCGACGCCATTCTCAGCAACTCAGTCTCTGCAAATGCTGAGGAAAGATCTTGGCCTACATTCATATAAAATCCAACTGGTAGAAGAACTATAGCCAGAGGACGATCAATTGATTTTTTTAGTTTATCATGTCACTGCACATTAGTTGAAGGAGAAAAAGTTCCAACACGACGGCGATAAATGCCATTCAGCGCGTGAGACCATCACTTTGTTAACCCAAACGTTTTATAATTATCTCAAAAAATGGTAATACGAGTTCAATACAAATATAGAATTCGGGAATATTCTTGATCCGTGTGAGAAGAAGAAATGGCAAAAGAGGTTTTTATGGCTAAAAGCATGAAGCTTCAAACGAAATTTTCATTTGCGGTCAGTAGGCGGAGAGGGCATGACAAAAGTGTTGTTTAAACCCAATGAGATAGTCAATATACAGACGGTTCTATAGATAAAAATAAAAATTGAATTTTAATCTTTAACGGAATGTCTGTTTCCGCTTTGTGAAATATATGACTTTGATGATTAACTTTTTACTATCGTCATAGAGCCTATTATATTTAGAATTTAAACAATAAAACTTAATTTGTTAACTTTCATGTTAAGGAGTTACTTGAAATTAGTTACATAAGGTTATAAACTCAACATATTATTATCGAGCTAAGTACCGTTTTCAAAGTACTTTGTAGACCTAAATGGGAAATATATTACAAGTTAATATGCAATAGCGAAGCATTGCTGGGCCCACTAGTGGGAAATATATAACAAGTTAATATGCATTAGCGAAGCATTGCCGGGCCCACTAGTGTTATCAATAAATTAAAAACTATTATTAGAGGTCCCAATTTGACTCCTACTCCGATAAAAATAAAATACTCGACAATGGTTTCCTGAATTTGTGGGGAAGGAAACCTATCAACTAAGAAATCAAACCAATTTTTATTCACGCATTTATTTATAATTTTCAGAAGCTTTTAAATTTATAACATATCCATTATAAAGCTTTTGATGGTCCTAATATCTAACAGGCTAGGTAGTTGGCCGTTGCCTTTTCGAAAATAAAGCTATATTTTAGTTTATTTGTATCAAACAAGTGAAATGAAAATAGCAAATTTGTGAATATTTGATCCGATGCAAAGACAATGCAAACAATTTCATATATTTTTATACCATCACCCTTAGGGATGAGGGTATATATTAGGGTGAGTCTTAAAAAATGTTTTTGGAATTTTTCATGGGCCAAGTTAAAATTTTATTAAGACGTACAAAAAAACTCTATGTGATTTTTTTTAATTTTTTTCTTAAAGGTTTAGGGGTCGCTACCGCGGTTCGAAATTCAAAATTTTACCGTCATCCTGAGGGATAAGCCGAATAACTCGAGTGAACCTTAATTGATTCTTATGAAAATTTTTCAGTATTAATATTTTCCATAACAAAGTAATGGAATTATAAATGGGCAGAATTGCCCCACCCCTTCTGGTACCTCCCATACAAAATTACCTATTTTTTGATAATTAATATTTCTCCCATAACTTTCAAACGGACAGCTGGATGGCATTTAAATTTGGTCAGTTTAATGACCTTGTAATAACAGATAAACCCCCAGAAAATCAAAAGCTTTGTCACACCCCTTCTGGTACCTCCCATACAAATGACCGAATTAACCCCCATATTTTTACCCACATATCTTTTTAGTAAAAATACTGAATTCAATAAAATTTTGTGTGAGATAAACTCATGCACAAAAGTGACTCGTGAGTGAATGTGGACTATACCGGCCAACCCCTTCTTGTACCTCCCATACAAAATTACCTATTTTTAGACAAACTATTATTTACCAATAATTTCCAAACGGACAGCTGGATGGCATTTAAACTTGGTCAATTTAATGACCTTGTAATAACAGATAAGCCCCCAGAAAATCAAAACCTTTGTCACACCCCTTCTGGTACCTCCCATACAAATGACCGAATTAACCCCCATATTTTTACCTACATATCTTTTTAGTAAAAATACTGAATTCAATAAAATTTTGTGTGAGATGAACAGATGCAAAAATTTGACTCGTGAGTGAGTATGGACTGTATAGGCCAACCCCTTCTGGTACCTCCCATACAAAATTACCTATTTTTAGACAAATTATTTTTTACACATAATAACCAAACGGACAGCTGGATGGCATTTAAAATTGGTCAGTTTAATTACATTGTAATAACTGATAAACTCCCAGAAAATCAAAACCTTTGTGACATCCCTTCTGGTACCTCCCATACAAATGACCGAATTAACCCCCATATTTTTACATACATTTTTTTGTAAGTATGCTGAATTCATTTATATTTTGGTAAAGATATACCCTTATTGTAATTTTACTAATGCTTATCTTAAATATAAATCTTGTTTAATGAATGTTACATATATGATATTCAACGTAGATAATGGAACGCTATTGTCTTGCCCCATTCCACTAATTTGCAGTCCAACTTAGGAATTTTTACAGTACAGTTAATAAGAAATGATTTATTTCAAATTTGTTCATCAGTTTTTGTTGTGTTATTATTTAAAAAGATACATTTCAAAAATAAAAATTAAATTAAACAGTTAAAAAAAAAATATTAAAATAAAAATTTAATATATTAATATTAAACATCAATTCATTGCATGAAAAACTTAACATTAAATAATATAATTATAAACAACTGCATTTACTGCTTACAATTTTCTTTTAATTTTAAAATATTGTAAAATATATTATTATTTACACATGGTAGATTTTTTTGGATCTGAATATTTTTTTCTAAATTCTTTCACCAATAATAATAGAAACTGCTTCTGTTCTTCATTATGTGTATGCAATTTATTGTATTCCTGCATCAAGGCCACTTCGCGTTCAGCAATATCGTTAAAAACCCTCATAGACCGAACTAATTCTTTACTTAATTTACAGTTTGCAACAATCTTCAACATTTTTTTTTAGGAAACCCGATATAATACCCGTTCTGCTGAAAAATTTAATAGTATTGTTGGATACAAAATGCTCAAGACTTTTAGAATGTAGTAGGTTTTCATCTACTGTAACTTGTTTTTCTGGATTATCTACTCCTTCTATGTTTAAAGCATTTACCATCTTCTTCTTAATTTCATGAGAAACTTTGTCATCAAAAAAGCAAATCCATCTAGCTCTTCTGACAAATACCAGAGATGACCTAGAATTTTTTTAAGGCTATTGCCGCTATCTCTTTATTAATTTTTGCATAAGACTTCAAGTCTTTTAATAACTGGAGGTCATTTCTTGAAGCAGGAGGTCCAGAAGTGGATTCAAACCAATATTTAAGGTAAATATTAATTATAAAAATGCAAACATCCTGTATTTAACATAATTCGCTTTCCTTTAGCTTGAACTGCTCTCTGAATAAATATATTTTTATGGAATATATTGCCTTAGTCATCCATCTAGCACGGTGAAGACTTGCTGGTGCTCTGAAGAATATTGGTGTTTTTGGAACACCTCCGCAGAATATTATTGTCAGCTTAAGTAGCTCTTTGTAGTCATCTCATGGCTGAAACTCTTTAAGCTGATTTTCGGCAAAACAAATAGCATCCGCAGAATTCTTTATGTTTTTATACCCTTCACCATGCGCATGAACGGAGTGAAGGGTATATTCATTTTGTTCTTCCATTTGTAACGCCCATAAGGAGGCGTGGTAGGTATGACAATATATATATATAAATGATCAGCATCGAAATCTGAGTCGATTTAAAGGTGACCGTCTGTCCGTCTGTCTGTCCCCGCGATTACAGCCGCAGTTTATGTTATATCGAGCTGAAATTTGGAATGCAAGCTTCTATCATCAAAGCGGAGGTTAAGTTCTAAGATGAGCCCGATCGGTCAAAAACTACTCCCACCTCCCATACAAACTCCCCTTTTTTGGGGTCTGTCCCTGCGATTACAGCCGTAGTTTAAGGGCAATCAAGCTGAAATGTTGTATGTGAGCTTCCCTTTACTAGGCGGAGGTTGAGTGGTAGGATGAGACCGATCGGTAAAAAACTACTCCCACCTCCCATACAAAATCCCTCTTTTTGGGGGTGTCCGTATGTCAGTCCCCGCGATTACAGCAGCAATTTAAGAGCAATCAAGCTGAAATATTGTACGCAAGTTTTGCGGCCCTAAATGGAGGTTGAGTTCTAAGACGAGCCCGATCGGTCAGAAACTACTAACACCTCCCATACAAACTCCCCCTTTTTGGGGTCTGTCCCTGCGATTACAGCCGTAGTTTAAGGGCAATCAAGCTGAAATTTTGTATGTGAGCTTCCCTACCCTAAGCGGAGGTTAAGTGGTAAGATAAGACCGATCGGTCAAAAACTACTCCCACCTCCCATACAAAATCCCTCTTTTTGAGGGTGTCCGTATGTCAGTCCCCGCGATTACAGCAGCAATTTAAGAGCAATCAAGCTGAAATATTGTACGCAAGTTTTGCTGCCCTAAATGGAGGTTGAGTTCTAAGATGAGCCCGATCGGTCAAAAACTAATCCCACCTCCCATACAAACTCCCCCTTTTTGGGGTCTATCCCTACGATTACAGCTGTAGTTTAAGAGCAATCAAGCTGAAATTTTGTATGCAAGCTTCCCTACACTAAGCGGAGGTTGAGTAGTAAGACGAGCCTGATCGGTCAAAAATTACTCCCACCTCCCATACACAATCCTTCTATTTGGGGGTGTCCGTATGTCAGTCCCGCGATTACAGTAGTAATTTAAGAGAAATCAAGCTGAAATATTGTTCGCAAGCTTTGCTGCTCTCAATCGAGGTTGAGTTCTAAGATGAGCCCGATCGGTCAAAAACTACTCCCACCTCCCATACTAACTCCCCCTTTTTGGGGTCTATCACTGCGGTTACAGCCGTAGTTTAAGGGCAATCAAGCTGAAATTTTGTATACAAGCTTCCCAACACTAGGCGGAGGTTGAGTTCTAAGATAAGCCCGATCGGTCAAAAACTGCTCCCACCTCCCATACAAACTCCCCTTTTTTGGGTCTATCCCTGCGGTTACAGCTATAGTTTAAGGGCAATCAAGCTGAAATTTTGTATGTGAGCTTCCCTACACTAAGCGGAGGTTGAGTAGTAAGCCGAGCCTGATCGGTCGAAAACTACTCCCACCTCCCATACAAAATCCCTCTTTTTGGGGGTATCCGTATGTCAGTCCCCGCGATTACATCAGTAATTTAAGAGCAATCAAGCTGAAATATTGTTCGCAAGCTTTGCTGCTCTCAATCGAGGTTGAATTCTAAGATGAGCCTGATCGGTCAAAAACTACTCACCTCCCATACAAACTCCCCCTTTTTGGGGTCTATCCCTGCGGTTACAGCTGTAGTTTAAGGGCAATCAAGCTGAAATTTTGTATGCAAGCTTCCCAACACTAGGCGGAGGTTGAGTTCTAAGATGAGCCCGATCGGTCAAAAACTGCTCCCACCTCCCATACAAACTTCCCCTTTTTGTATATCATTCCCCGCGATTACAGTAGTAATTTAAGAGCAATCAAGCTGAAATATTGTATGAAGGCTTTTCTGATCTAAGCGGAGGTTGAAAATTATAATGAGACCGATTGGTCAAAAACTACTCTCACCTGCCATACAAACTCCCTCTTTTGTGGGTTTGTCCCAGCGATTGCAGCTGTATTTTAAGAGGTATGTAGCTGACATTTTGTACGCAAGATTCAATATCTAAGCAGAGGCTACTTTCTAAGATAAGCAATGTTGGTCAAAAACTACTCCCACCTTCCATCAAACTAGCTTTTTTGGGGTGTCCGCGTAATTGCCCCCGCGTTTATAGCCGTAGGTTAGGAAATATTGGGCTGAAATTTTATTTGCAAGCTTTAATCCTATAATAGGAGCTTACGTTGTAAGATGAGCAATATCGGACGAATACTTCTCCCACCTTCCATACAAACTTACCCTTTTTTTGGGTGTCCGTCTGTATGTCCCTACAATTTATGAGCTTTCGGGCTGAAATTTGGTATGTAAGCTTCTGTCCAGAAGCAGAGGTTAAGTTCTAAGATAAGCATGATCGGATTTAAACTACTCCCACATCCCACACAACTTCTCATTTTTGGGGAGTTACAAAATTCATAAAAATAAGCTCCAACTCACCAACTCATAAACTTATCGTTAAATCGAATACAATCTATACAAAATTACTGACAAAATAGATGTGTGAAGCTAAAAGTAACGTCCACTTCTCACCAACTTCCCTGTTTTGTGGTACAAAGTTTAATAAAATGTAAGTGTAGTGCAAATAACCAGTTTTACCACCATTTATACAAATGGTGAAGGGTATCTGAGCTTCGGCATAGCCGAAGATAACCGCCTTACTAGTTTTGTAATGGTATGGTTGCTGTTTGATATTTCGGGGAAGTCCCGAAATACCATGCATAAGTCAAATTATATATGACTTCTACGTTTAAAACTGCGCATGGATTTCAGGGCCCTGAAGCGAGTTCTTTTGTACTTCTTAATAACATTTTAAGTTAACCTATGAAAAAAATCGAAAATAAGTAGCATATCTATGTAAAACTATCAGGGTGAATTCGGTCATTTGTATGGGAGGTACCAGAAGGGGTGTGACAAAGGTTTTGATTTTCTGGGGGTTTATCTGTTATTACAAGGTAATTAAACTGACCAAGTTTAAATGCCATCCAGCTGTCCGTTGGGAAATTATTGTTAAAAAATAATTTGTCTAAAAATAGGTAATTTTGTATGGGAGGTACCAGAAGGGGTTGGCCGATATAGTCCATATATACTCACGAGTCAAATTTTTGCATGTGTTCATCTCACACAAAATTTTATCGAATTCAGTATTTTTACTAAAAAGATATGTAGGTAAAAATATGGGGGTTAATTCGGTCATTTGTATGGGAGGTACCAGAAGGGGTGTGACAAAGGTTTTGATTTTCTGGGGGTTTATCTGTTATTACAAGGTCATTAAACTGACCAAGTTTAAATGCCATCCAGCTGTCCGTTTGAAAGTTATGGGAGAAATATTAATTATCAAAAAATAGGTAATTTTGTATGGGAGGTACCAGAAGGGGTGGGGCAATTCTGCCCATTTACAATTTCATTACTTCGTTATGGAAAATATGAATACTGAAAAATTTTCATAAGGATCAGTTAAGGTTTACTCGAGTTATTCTGCTTATCCCTCAGGATGACGGTAAAATTTTGAATTTCGAACCCCGGTAGCGACCCCTAAACCTTTAAGAAAAAAATTAAAAAAATTCACATAGAGTTTTTTTGTACGTCTTAATAAAATTTTAACTTGGCCCATGAAAAATTCCAAAAACATTTTTTTTTTGCCAAATACGAATCAACCTAGTATATATCATTTGATACGAAAACCAGTACAGAAATGTCAGTCAGCTAAACTGACTGATAAATACCATCACCCAATATAAGATATTGTTGAAGTCTTGAGTTATTGAAATGAATAGATTTTTAATTAAAATAAAATTACTTATGTATATTTTTTCCCCTGCTTGTGGTGCAAAATCGTCCAAAACTTTACTTATTTGTATAGGGGGTATAGGTGCCGGTTTGGAATTTATGTGAGAAATATTAATTTTTCAAAAAAAATTAATTTTGATAGGGGGTACCACAAGGGGTGAACCGAAACAGTCCTTATTCATTCCTAATTCAAATTTTCATACTTACAACTTACGAATAATTTGACTGAATTCAATGCACTTACAACAAAAGATATGTATGTAAGACTATAGGGGTGAGTTCGGTCCTTTGTGTGGGAGGTACCAGAAGGGGTGTGTCAAATAGTTAGGTTTTCTGAGGTTTCGCCTCCTATCACAATATAAATTAACCGACTAATTTTCATTACCCCTCAAATGTCCGTTTGGAAGTTATGGGTGAATTATTAATTTTCCAAAAATAGGTAATTTTGTATGGGAGGTACCAGAAGGGGTTACCCGATATAGTCCATATTCACTCCTGATTCATATTTTCATAAGCGTACAAATTACTCATAATTTGACTGAATTCAGTGTACTTAGAAAAAAGATATGTTTGTAATACTATGGGGGTGAGTTCGGTCATTTGTATGGGAGGTACCAGAAGGGGTGCGTCAAATAGTTAGGTTTTCTAGGGTTTTGCCTCCTATAATAACATAAATTAATCGACCAATTTTCATTACCACCCAAGAGTCCGTTTGGAAGTTATTGGAGAAATATATAATTTCCAAAAATAGGTCAATTTGTATGGGAGGTACCAGAAGGCGTGAACCGATATAGTCCATATTCATACCTTAGTCTAATATTTATAAGCAAACATCATACGCAAAATTTGAGTGATCTCAGTTTACTTGCAAAAAAGATATGTATGTAAAACTATAAGGGTCAATTCGGTCATTTGTATGGGAGGTACCAGAATGGGTGGGGCAAAGGTTTCGGTTTTCTTAGGGTTTGTCTATTTTTGCAAGATAAATAAACTGACCAAATTCAAACATCCTCCGGTTGTCCGTTTGGAAGTTATGGAAGAAATATTAATTTTCCAAAAATAGGTAATTTTGTATGGGAGGTACCAGAAGGGGTGGGGCTATTCAGCCCATTTACAATCCCATAAGTTCGTTTTGAAAAATATTGATACCGGTAAATTTTCATACCGATCCGTTAAGGTTTACTCCAGTTATCCTGCTGACCAGCCATCCAGCCAGCCAGCCAGCCAGCCAGCCAGCCAGCCTGCCAGCCAGCCAGCCAGCCAGCCAGACAGACGGACATAGCTCATTCTTCTTAAAAAGTTCTGAAACGAATTTGGTCTTAAGATACTTGGGGTCTAACTCGTCTCCTTTAATGCGTTACACTTTTTATACCATCACCCTTAGGGATGAGGGTATATATCATTTGATACGAAAAAATGTGTAACGCATTAAAGGAGACGAGTTAGACCCCAAGTATTTTAAGACCAAATTCGTTTCAGGACTTTTTAAGACGATTGAGCTATGTCCGTCTGTCTGGCTGGCTGGCTGGCTGGCTGGCTGGCTGGCTGGCAGGCTGGCTGGCTGGCTGGCTGGCTGGCTGGATGGCTGGTCAGCAGGATAACTCGAGTAATCCTAAACGGATCGGTATGAAAATTTGCCAGTATCAATATTTTTCAAAACGAACTTATGGGATTGTAAATGGGCTGAATAGCCCCACCCCTTCTGGTACCTCCCATACAAAATTACCTATTTTTGGAAAATTAATATTTCTTCCATATCTTCCAAACGGACAACCGGAGGACGTGTGAATTTGGTCAGTTTATTTATCTTGCAATAGTAGACAAACCCTTAGAATACCGAAACCTTTGCCCCACCCATTCTGGTACCTCCCATACAAATGACCGAATTGACCCTCATACTTTTACATACATATTTTTTTTGTTAGTAAACTGAGTTCACTAAAATTTTGCGAGTGATGTTCGCTTATGAAAAGTTGAATTAGGAATGAATATGGACTATATCGGTTCACGCCTTCTGGTACCTCCCATACAAAATTACCTATTTTTGGAAAATTAATATTTCTCCCATAACTTCCCAACGGACACTTGGGGGGTAATGAATATTCGTCGATACATTTTTGTCGTAATAGGAGGCGAAACCTTGGAGACCCTGACTATTTGACACACCCCTTCTGGTGCCTCCCATACAAATGACCGAACCCACCCCCATAGTGTCACATACATATCTTTTTTGTAAGTAAAGTGAATTCACTCAAATTTTGCGTATGATGTTCGCTTGTGAAAGTTAGGCTCAGGCATTAACATGGACTATATCGGTTTACGCCTTCTGGTACCTCCCATACAAAATTACCTATTTTTTGAAAATCATATTTCTCCCATAACTTCCAAACGGACACTTGGGGGGTAATGAAAATTGGTCGGTAAATTTATCTTCTGATAGAAGGCAAAACCTCAGAAAACCTAACTATTTGACACACCCCTGTTGATACCTCCCATACAAATGATCGAACCCACCCCCATAGTCTCACATACATATCTTTTTTGTAAGTCCATTGAATTCAGTAAAATTTTGCGTAAGGTGTACGGTTATGAAGATTTTAATCAGAAATGAATATGGACTATATCGGATAACCCCTTCTGGTACCTCCCATACAAAATGACTTTGTTTGGAAAATTAATATTTCTCCTATAACTTCTAAATCGGCACCTGGGGGGATAATCAAATTTGGGCAGTTAATTTTTCTTGTAATAGGAAGCAAAGCCTCAGCAACCCAAACTATTTGGCACACCCCTTCTGGTACCTGCTATATAAATATATGGGATATTTCCCCCTTTTACATACGAAAAAAGTCAGACACGTTGTGCTGCCCCTAATTGTACCTTGTGTACAAATAGGAAAAATTTTGTATGTTTTTGCTCTACATGCAGACAAAAAATAATACATAAGTAATTTTATTTTAAAAATCTATTAATTTCAATAACTCAACTCTTAAACAATATCTTATATTGGGTGATGGTATTTATCAGTCAGTTTACCTGACTGAAATTTCTGTACTGGTTTTCGTATCAAATGATATATACCCTCATCCCTAAGGGTGATGGTATAAAAAGTGTAACGCATTAAAGGAGACGAGTTAGACCCCAAGTATCTTAAGACCAAATTCGTTTCAGAACTTTTTAAGAAGAATGAGCTATGTCCGTCTGTCTGGCTGGCTGGCTGGCTGGCTGGATGGCTGGTCAGCAGGATAACTCGAGTAAACCTTAACGGATCGGTATGAAAATTTACCAGTATCAATATTTTTCAAAACGAACTTATGATATTGTAAATGGGCTGAATAGCCCCACCCCTTCTGGTACCTCCCATACAAAATTACCTATTTTTGGAAAATTAATATTTCTTCCATAACTTCCAAACGGACAACCGGAGGATGTTTGAATTTGGTCAGTTTATTTATCTTGCAAAAGTAGACAAACCCTAAGAAAACCGAAACCTGTGCCCCACCCATTCTGGTACCTCCCATTCAAATGACCGAATTGACCCTTATAGTTTTACATACATATCTCTTTTGCTAGTAAACTGAGATCACTCAAATTTTGTGTATGATGTTTGCTTATAAATATTAGACTCAGGTATGAATATGGACTATATCGGTTCACCCCTTCTGGTACCTCCCATACAAAATGACCTATTTTTGGAAATTATATATTTCTCCAATAACTTCAAAACAGCCACTTGGGGGGTTATGAACATTGGTCGATAAATTAATGTTGTGATAGGAGGCGAAACCTCAGAGAGCCTAACTATTTGACACACCCCTTCTGGTACCTCCCATAAAAAATTACCTATTTTTGGAAAATTAATATTTCTTCCATAACTTCCAAACGGACAACCGGAGGATGTTTGAATTTGGTCAGTTTATTTATCTTCCAAAAGTAGACAAACCCTAAGAAACCCGAAACCTGTGCCCCACCCTCCCATACAAAATGACCTATTTTTGGAAATTATATATTTCTCCAATAACTTCAAAACAGCCACTTGGGGGGTTATGAACATTGGTCGATAAATTAATGTTGTGATAGGAGGCGAAACCTCAGAGAGCCTAACTATTTGACACACCCCTACTGGTACCTCCCATACAAATGACCGAATTGACCCTTATAGTTTTACATACATATCTCTTTTGTAAGTAAACTGAGATCACTCAAATTTTGCATATGATGTTTGCTTATGAAAATTAGACACAGGTATGAATATGGACTATATCAGTTCACGACTTCTGGTACCTCCCATACAAAATTACCAATTTTTGGAAAATTTATATTTCTCCTATAACTTCCAAACGACCTCTTGGGGGGTAATGAAAATTGGTCGATTAGTTTATGTTATTATAGGAGGCAAAACCCTAGAAAACCTAACTATTTGACACACCCCTTCTGGTACCTCCCATACAAATGACCGAACTCACCCCCATAGTATTACAAACATATCTTTTTTCTAAGTACACTGAATTCAGTTAAATTATGAGTAATTTGTACGCTTATGAAAATATGAATCAGGAGTGAATATGGACTATATCGGGTCACCCCTTCTGGTACCTCCCATACAAAATTACCTATTTTTGGAAAATTAATAATTCACCCATAACTTCCAAACGGTCATTTGAGGGGTAATGAAAATTAGTCGGTTAATTTATATTGTGATAGGTGGCGAAACCTCAGAAAACCTAACAATTTGACACACCCCTTCTGGTACCTCCCACACAAAGGACCGAACTCACCCCTATAGTCTTACATACATATCTTTTTTTGTAAGTGCGCTGAATTCAGTCAAATTATTCGTAAGTTGTACGTATGAAAATTTGAGTTAGGAATGAATAAGGCTGTTTCGGTTCACCCCTTGTGGTACCCCCTATTAAAATTATTTTTTTTTGAAATATTAATATTTCTCTCATAAATTCCAAACCGGCACCTATACCCCCTACACAAATAAGTAAAGTTTTGGATGATTTTGCACCACAAGCAGGGAAAAAAATATACATAAGTAATTTAATTTTAATTAAAAATCTATTCATTTCAATAACTCAAGACTTCAACAATATCTTATATTGGGTGATGGTATTTATCAGTCAGTTTACCTGACTGAAATTTCTGTACTGGTTTAATTGTCTTTTGGTAGCAACACAATTAATCAGTCCCTGTTAGTATGTTTTAAATACAACATCTTGCCGTTTTGGGCATAAGTCACAATCAAAAAAAAAGCTGTCTGAAAAGTTGACAACATCTAACATTTAATTACGGAAACTGTAAATGCTTACATATCATCAGTCACGATTCCATTAGATGCCATTGATTCTATTACCATAGCATTAAAAAAAAAATTAAATATTTTGTGACAAATATTCTCATATTTCTTTGACACACAACATACAGGTAAAAAACCAATCGCTATCAATTTCAAATTCAGCTTTGCCAGTCACATATCCACATACATTCTTTCCCATTCACACCTGTTGTCGCCAACAACCCAACACCATGAAGAGAAAAATTAATTATTCATGTCATCGCTGATAAAGGATCCCTATTGGATGCTTTTGGATATCGAACACTGTCGGAAGTAATTAATGGGAATCAAGTAGTGAGTGATAGAGACTAGTTTGTCATTCATTTGCAGTGATTTCGTTGACACGTTTAAGCTATAGATATCCTTCAAACAAGCATTTAGCTTAATGAGATTTTTCGTGACGAGAACAATGTGAGTAAGTGGATGTTGCTAGTGAGCATTTCTCATTATTATGTAGAAGGGAACACTTAACGCACTGCTGCTTATATTTTACGTGCATAAATTAAAGTTAATGTTAAAGATGTTGCTTATGAAGTAACTCATATATATATGTGAAATAATCTGCAGGTGTGTTCGCAGAGAGCGAAGGTTTTTGGCGTACTTGGAAAATTGATTTAATTGATGTATGTATTTGGAAGTTCTTACTAATTCTGACAAAAATTCATTTTGAATATTTAACATCAATAGAATTTCAGAAACGTAAGATATAAGATAAAGTTAAGCACTTCAATAAAATAGTAACAAAAACAAACTAGAAGATTAAATATAGAAAGTCTCCATAATAAGTTATTTTGAAATTTGTTCTGAATGAAATTAATAAAAATGTTAGCACATATGTACATAAATACGGAAAATTTTTTCATACCGAGTTCGTTTAAGTAAGTTACATATTGCGTTTTTGTAAAGGATAACTACCATCTACGGCGAAAATCTATACATATGAAAATGGTGTGAAAAATGTATAGTAATTTATCAATTGGGAACGGCAGCGCAGATTTTTCTCAATTTTTTTTTTCAGTTGTACGTAATTGTCAGGATTAGGTTTATGTGAAAGAAAATTGGAATTTTGTGTGCAATTGGTACGAATGGCTTTTCGAATGAAAAAAGAAATTTTTTTTTTGAAAAGTTCAAAAAATTTTAATATCTTTTTTGACGAAATTTTGCATATTATGGCATGATTTGATTATTTTGGACGGTGTAACTGTGAAAAATTACGGATAATTATTCCGAATGGAAAAATAGAAAAATTCTCGGTGGATAACTCGGGAAAATCCAGAAAAATTCGAAAAAAAAATTTTTTTTTGGCAACATTTTGCATTGTATCGCTTGATTTGATGAAAATTTAATTTTTCTATAAAATTTTGCGTGCAATTGTTCCGTAGTGGCTTTTTGATGAAAAAAAGAAAATTATGTTGGAAAATTGTGAAAAAAATACAAAAATTTGAATTTTTTTCGACGAATTTTTACATTTTATCGTATGTTTTGATAATTTTGGATGATGTAAATGTGAAAAATTTCGGATACTCATTCCGAAATTACTTTTCGAAACGAAAAATAGACAAATTCTTGGTGGAAAACTCCGGAAAAAACTTGAAAGTTTTGGATTTTTCGTCGAAATTTTCTATTGTATCACTTGATCTGATGATTTCAGACGACTTATGTATAAAAATGGTGTGAAAAATGTATAGTAATTCATCAAGTAAGAACTGATGGTTCAGTTTACTCAATTTGTTTTTCAAATGTTCGAAATTGGTAGGAGTTTTTTATGCAAGATATTTTTGGGAAAAGTCGGGAAATTGGAAAAATCGAAAATTGCTTATTTTTATGGAATTTTTTGTGCAATTATTACGGAATGGCTTTTCGAATGGAAAAATAGAAAATTCTTAGGGAAAATCTCGAAAAATTCCGGAAAATCTCAAACAATTTGGTTTCTTTTATCGACAAAATTTAGCAGTTTACGCATTATTTGACGATTTAGATCGATGTTAAGGTGGAAAATTTCGGGTAAGTGTTGGTTTGAGAATTTAACGAGATAAATAATATTTAGATAAAAAACATAAATTGATATCCTATGCAATATTTATCAATTTTTTCAGAAAATGAGTTTTCGTGTGAAAAATGAAGTTATCCAATTGGATTGCGGGCATTTTCCGTAATGACTGTAGTTTTTTTAGGGAAAGTTATTTGCTTGACTAATGCCTATATACTAGTGTATCCAATTAATCGGGTTTAGGTTTTGTTCGATTAAAAAATTAATCGATTTTGGGATTTTTAATTTGCTCGATTAATCGATTAAGGTTTTTAAATTGCTCAAATAATTCGATTAATCGAATAAGTCGAATAACTCGAATAATTTCTGTATATCTGTATACCTTACGTGAAAAATAAACAAATTTAATGTAGGCTCTTAATTGTATTAATAAAAAACATAAAAATAATATTAAAACATAAAAACAAAAATAAAATAATAATTCATATGAATTCAAAAACGTTTAAAAAATTAGGTACATACAAAATGAGAACTTTTATATTTTAAAAGTTTTTGGTCACATCTTCTAAAATAATCTTTTAAAAATAATATGCAATTAAGATGTTTGGCTTAAAGTAGATTTTTTGTTTCGCTTTAATGAAGCTTAACTTTGAAAACACCCTTTCTCTTAAAGTAGATGTTGGTGAAACTGAAAGAATTGTATTGAAAAGTTTTTCTAGTTTTTTCGATCTTTTTATACCATCACCCGTAGGGATGAAGGTATATATCATTTGATACGACCCAAAAGTGTAACACATAGAAGGATTCACTTTAGACCCTAGGTTTCTTTGAACCAAATTCGATTCATGACTTTTTAAGTCGTTTGAGCCATGTCCGTCTGTCTGTCTGTCTGTCTGTCTGTCTGTCTGTCTGTCTGTCTGTCTGTCTGTCTGTCTGTCGGGTGGCTGTCCGGCTGGTTCGCACGATAACTTTCGAAAGACGAAACCAAATGTTTTGAAATTTTGCACGAGTTATTATTTTCTCAAAACTACTTACGGTATTGCAAATGGGCTACATGGCCCCGCCCCTTCTGGTACCTCCCATACAAATACATCATTTCCGCCCACTTTAGAAATCGAGTAATAATATCAATACACCCTAGGGGATCGTCCCCAAATTCTGTATTTAGTAAAGCTATAACAGGATAAAGTTTTGGAAAAAATTTTGAAAGCCTAGCCACGCCCCTTCTGGTACCTCCCATACAAATCTACCTTTCCGCCCACTATAGAGATGGAGAAATTATATCAATAAATTAAACGTGATCGTACCCAAATTCTATTTTGAGTAAAGCTATAACAAGATAAAGTTTTAGAGAAAAAAATTGGAAGTCTATTCACGCCCCATCTGGTACCTCCCATACACATCTGGTACCGCCCACTTTAGAAATCGATTAATATTATTAAAAGACCTAACTCGATCGTGCCCAAATTCTGTATTTGGTAAAGTTTAAGCAGGATAAAGTTTTGGAGAAAAAATCTGGAAGTCTAGACACGCCCCTTCTGGTACCTCCCATACAAATGTACCACTCCGCCCACTTTAGAAATAGGGTAATAATATCAATACACTCGACACGATCGTGCCCAAATTCTGTATTTTGTTATATTATAACAGGACAAAGTTTTGGAGAAAACATTGGAAGTCTAGACACGACCCTTATGGTACCTCCCATACAAATGTACCTTTCCGCCCACTTTTGGGATGTAGTAATAATATCAGTACACCCAACGCAATCGTGCGCAAATTCTGTATATAGTAAAGCTATAACAGGATAAAGTTATGGAGAATAAATCTGGAGCCTAAACACACCCCTTCACGTACCTCCCATATAAATGTACCACTCCGCCCACTTTCGAAATCGAGTAATAATATCAATATAATAGAAAATTATTTGTTTTACTGAGGGTAAGGGTAAATGTAAGTCGGGTTGCCCGACTGAAACTTTCTAACTGGTTTTAATTACAAATCGATTATTTTCAATAACACAAGACTTAAACAATATCTTATATTGGGTGATGGTATTTATCAGTCAGTTTAACTGACTGAAATTTCTGTACTGGTTATACCATCACCCGTAGGGATGAAGGTATATATCATTTGATACGACCCAAAAGTGTAACACATAGAAGGAGTCACTTTAGACCCTAGGTTTCTTTGAACCAAATTCGATTCATGACTTTTTAAGTCGTTTGAGCCATGTCCGTCTGTCTGTCTGTCTGTCTGTCTGTCTGTCGGGTGGCTGTCCGGCTGGTTCGCACGATAACTTTCGAAAGACGCAACCAAATGTTTTGAAATTTTGCACGAGTTATTATTTTCTCAAAACTACTTACGGTATTGCAAATGGGCTACATGGCCCCGCCCCTTCTGGTACCTCCCATACAAATACATCATTCCGCCCACTTTAGAAATCGAGTAATAATATCAATACACCCTAGGGGATCGTCCTCAAATTCTGTATTTAGTAAAGCTATAACAGGATAAAGTTTTGGAAAAAATTTTGAAAGCCTAGCCACGCCCCTTCTGGTACCTCCCATACAAATCTACCTTTCCGCCCACTATAGAGATGGAGAAATAATATCAATAAATTAAACGTGATCGTACCCAAATTCTATTTTGAGTAAAGCTATAACAAGTTTTGGAGAAAAAATCTGGAAGTCTAGACACGCCCCTTTTGGTACCTCCCATACAAATGTACCACTCCGCCCACTTTAGAAATAGGGTAATAATATCAATACACTCGACACGATCGTGCCCAAATTCAGTATTTTGTTATATTATAACAGGGCAAAGTTTTGGAAAAAAAATTGGAAGTCTA
This sequence comes from Muscina levida, assembly GCA_964034835.1. NCBI lineage: Eukaryota > Metazoa > Arthropoda > Insecta > Diptera > Muscidae > Muscina > Muscina levida. The sequence continues at coordinate 115,282,782 of OZ035883.1, read as the reverse complement.
GACACGCCCCTTATGGTACCTCCCATACAAATGTACCTTTCCGCCCACTTTTGGGATGTAGTAATAATATCAGTACACCCAACGCAATCGTGCGCAAATTCTGTATTTAGTAAAGCTATAACAGGATAAAGTTATGGAGAATAAATCTGGAGCCTAAACACACCCCTTCACGTACCTCCCATATAAATGTACCACCCCTCCGCCCAATTTCGAAATCGAGTAATAATATCAATAAAATAGAAAATTATTTGTTTTACTGAGGGTAAGGGTAAATGTAAGTCGGGTTTCCCGACTGAAACTTTCTAACTGGTTTTAATTACAAATCGATTATTTTCAATAACTCAAGACTTAAACAATATATTATATTGGGTGATGGTATTTATCAGTCAGTTTAACTGACTGAAATTTCTGTACTGGTTTTTTTTTTTGTTTTATCTTGATACAGAAAATCATCAATTATATTACAGTTTACATTCGATTTTTTTAAATTTTGAATACTTTTTATAGTATCGTTCAATTCCAGTAAAAGATTTTTTTATACCATCACCCTTAGGGATGAGGGTATATATTATTTGATACGACCCAAAAGTGTAACACATAGAAGGAGTGACTTTAGACCCTAGGTTTCTTTGAACCAAATTCGATTCATGCCTTTTTAAGTCGTTTGAGCCATGTCCGTCTGTCTGTCTGTCTGTCTGTCTGTCTGTCTGTCTGTCTGTCTGGTGGCTGTCCGGCTGGTTCGCACGATAACTTTCGAAAGACGCAACCAAATGTTTTGAAATTTTGCACGAGTTATTATTTTCTCAAAACTACTTACGGTATTGCAAATGGGCTACATTGCCCCGCCCCTTCTGGTACCTCCCATACAAATACATCATTCCGCCCACTTTCGAAATCGAGTAATAATATCAATACACCCTACGGGATCGTCCCCAAATTCTGTATTTAGTAAAGCTATAACAGGATAAAGTTTTGGAAAAAAATTTGAAAGCCTAGCCACGCCCCATCTGGTACCTCCCATACAAATCTACCTTTCCGCACACTATAGAGATGGAGACATAATATCAATAAATTAAACGTGATCGTACCCAAATTCTATTTTTAGTAAAGCTATAACAGGATAAAATTTTGGAGAAAAAAATTGGAAGTCTATTCACGCCCCATCAGGTACCTTCCATACACATCTGGTACCGCCCACTTTAGAAATCGATTAATATTATTAAAAGACCTAACGCGATCGTGCCCAAATTCTGTATTTGGTAAAGTTTAAGCATAATAAAGTTTTGGAGAAAAAATCTGGAAGTCTAGACACGCCCCCACTTTAGAAATAGGGTAATAATATCAATACACTCGACACGATCGTGCCCAAATTCTGTATTTTGTTATGTTATAACAGGACAAAGTTTTGGAGAAACCAGTACAGAAATTTCAGTCAGTTAAACTGACTGATAAATACCATCACCCAATATAAGATATTGTTTAAGTATTGAGCTATTGAAATTAACCGATTTGTAATTAAAACCAGTCAGAAAGTTTAGTCGGGCAACCCGACTTACATTTACCCTTACCCTCAGTAAAACAAATAATTTTCTATTATATTGATATTATTACTCGATTTCGAAAGTGGGCAGAGTGTAGGGTTGCCAGACGATCTTGATTTTTCTTGATTTACAAGAATTTTTAATGCTTGTCAAGAATCAAGAAAAAGTAAGTTTTGTCAAGAATTTTATAGACCAACCAAAAAATAACGAAAATATTTTTTTTTTCAAAATGTTTTTTCCTTGAACAAAGTTTTGTAAGAAATCAAATGAACAGTTCATTGAAATATTATTGCGAAAAGTTTTCTTTAGTGTATTTGTTCGAAAATATATCATCACATATTTTTGCCTCTCTATTGAACTTTAATAACACAGTGATGCAAATGTGAAGGAAAAAAATATACAGGGGTTCTCATGTAGCATTTCTGTTAGACTGGAGTCCATAGAGTACAGGATACTTATAGTTTTTCTCGGTCACTTCGTTAAGTAATGTTTTCATAGCAAATTAAGTGAAAGGACGATATTCCTCAAATTACAAGTTCCAAAAATCTTAAATCTTCTCTTGGTAAACCGTTTTTCAAAAGCTTACATCTGTTTTAAAGCTATTCATTCATTTTTCAACTGATTCTTATAAACTTACCTGTTTTAGAAAGCTACTTTAATATGGCATTGCACAAAAAAATATACATTGCGCTGCCTCACTATCAACTTAGAGCGGTGAGAAAATGAGAATTCGCAATTTTTTGTCGCTTTTCTTTTACTTAAACAGCCGCCGTTTCACAATTTTTTTAACCGATTTTCAAATTTTTTTAATAAAAGGTGAAAATCATAGCTTTAAAACAGATGTAAGCTTTTGAAAATCGGTTTACAAAGAAAAGACATGACTTTTGCAACTCGTAATTTTAAGAATATCGTCATTTCACTTAATTTGCTATAAAAACATTACTTAACGAAGAGACCGAGAAAAACTATGAGTATCACTGTACTCTATGGACTCCAGTCTAACATAAATGCTACATGAAAACTCCTGTATATTTTGTGTGTAGCACAGTGTAATTGAACAACATTAAACAGCCAATTTCTAGCAGAAGCTCCGTTCGTGTAAACCCTAATTTTATCTTAATCAGCTAAAGATCGCCGCAGTCTTGTTCTTGTAGATAGAACCCTTAATGGTTTTTGAAAGCCGTAGAGAGACAATGTTAGGTCAGCGACGTAATGTGTTATTGAATCGTAATTTTTCTCATTTTAAGCTTCGAAGTGTTAAATTTACCAATAACACAAAGTCGTAAAATTATATAAAATCAATATCAGTGCTCTCACTATATTTTTTATACCCTCAAACTTAGGTATGAGGTAATAGTAGACAAATCCTTAGAATATCGAAACGTTTTGCCACAATCCTTTTGGCACCTACCATACAAATGAGCAAATTTACCCTCATAATTTTAGATACATATCATTTTTGGTAGTACACTGAATTTAAACATGTAATAAAAATTTCACCCCGGAATGAATATGGACTATATCGGCCAACCCCTGATTCCTCCTAAAGAAAATTACATATTTTTGGAAAATTTATATTTTTTCCATTACATCCAAACCGACAACTGGAGGACACTTAAATATTAATATTTTGCATTTATAGGTGAAACTTAAAGAATTGAGTGTTTCATCCAACCCATTAGAAATTTTGAATTTTTTAGAGATATTTGTGCGTAAAAGACTTTTTCGGTAAACCCATAGAAAATTAAAATATTTCCAGAAATATAGAATTAAAATTTCTACATTTGTTGTCAAATTCATTAAACACTTTTTTGTACTTTAACCCTTTAAACTGTGTAACAACATGTGAGTACTTTTTATAAAAAAATAAGTGATACTGAAATATTTACAACATCTAACGTATGAGTGTTTTATTTGTCAAGATTTTTTTTCACAATCAAGATATTTTTTGGTGAATGTCAAGAATTTTACAAATTTTAAATCTGGCAAGCCTAGCAGAGTGGTACATTTGTATGGGAGGTACGAGAAAAGGTGTGTTTAGGCTTCCAGATTTATTCTCCATAACTTTATCCTGTTATAGCTTTACTAAATACAGAATTTGGGCACGATTGCGTTGGGTGTACTGATATTATTACTACATCCCTAAAGTGGGCGGAAAGGTACATTTGTATGGGAGGTAACATACGGGGCGTCACTAGACTTCCAATTTTTTCTCCAAAACTTTGTCCTGTTATAATATAACAAAATACAGAATTTGGGCACGATCGTGTCTAGTGTATTGATATTATTACCTATTTCTAAAGTGGGCGGAGTGGTACATTTGTATGGGAGGTACCAGAAGGGGTGTGTCTAGACATCCAACTTTTTTTCCTAAACTTTATCCTGCTTGAACTTTACCAAATACAGAATTTGGGCACGATCGCGTTAGGTCTTTTAATAATATTAATCGATTTCTAAAGTAGGCGGTACCAGCTGTGTATGGGAGGTACCAGATGGGGCGTGGATAGACTTCCAATTTTTTTCTCCAAAACTTTATCTCATTATTGGTTTACTAAAAATACAATTTGGGTACGATCACGTTTGATTTATTGATATTATTTCTCCATTTCCATAGTGGGCGGAAAGGTAGGTTTGTATGGGAGGCACCAGAAGGGGCGTGGCTAGGCTTTCAAATTTTTTTCAAAAACTTTATCCTGTTGTAGCTTTACTAAATACAGAATTTGGGGACGATCCCGTAGGGAGTATTGATACTATTACTCGATTTCTAATGTGGGCGGAATGATGTATTTGTATGGGAGGTACCAGAAGGGGCGGGGCCATGTAGCCCATTTGCAATACCGTAAGTAGTTTTGAGAAAATAATAGCTCGTGCAAAATTTCAAAAGATTTGGTTGCGTGTTTCGAAAGTTATCGTGCGAACCAGCCGGACAGCCACCAGACAGACAGACAGACAGACAGACAGACAGACAGACAGACAGACAGACAGACAGACAGACGGACATGGCTCAAACGACTTTAAAAGTCATGAATCGAATTTGGTTCAAAGAAACCTAGGGTCTGAAGTGCCTCCTTCTATGTGTTACACTTTTGGGTCGTATCAAATGATATATACCATCATCCCTAAGGGTGATGGTATAAAAAATTGGAAGTCTAGCGACGCCCCTTATGGTACCTCCCATACAAATGTACCTTTCCGCCCACTTTAGGGATGTACTAATAATATCAGTACACCCAAAGCAATCGTGCCCAAATTCTATAATTAGTAAAGCTATAACAGGATAAAGTAATGGAGAATAAATCTGGAAGCCTAACCACACCCCTTCTCGTACCTCCCATACAAATGTACCACTCCGCCCACATTAGAAATCGAGTAATAATATCAATATAATAGAAAATTATTTGTTTTACTGAGGGTAAGGGTAAATGTAAGTTGGGTTGCCCGACTGAAACTTTCTAACTGGTTTTAATTACAAATCAGTTAATTTCAATAACTCAAGACTTAAACAATATCTTATATCTTACTGACTGAAATTTCTGTACTGGTTTTCATTGATATTAATTATATCCTCTTCTTCTTCCAACACAATATCATCATCTGATACATTTTGATTAGATTCATTGTGAAATAACCGCCACAGTATTACTTTTATATAAAGAAAGAAGAATTTATTTAAAAATAATTTTAATCGAGTAATCGGTTTAAATTGATCGATTATTCGTTAATCGAAATTTACTATTTTTTCTTAATCGAAAAATTATTCGACAAAAATTCTTCGATTAATCGAACAACGATTAATCGATTGGATACTCTAATATATCATATATAATATATCACGCCAAGGTGTATGGTTCTATTTTTGCTATAATTCAATTCCCTGCGTTCTGTGGATGATGTTCTGTGCGCTGCATTTCGGGAGGCTTGACGATAAAACGGGAGGCATTTACTTTCTCTATGCTCCGACTGAATTATCGGGACAACTGCTGGCGCTTGGCAATGGCCATGTTCGTTTTGATGTTTCGACTGAATTGATATCGTTCCCTGCTAATTTTATCGATTTCACATCGTTGGAAGAGCAACTCATGACATTGCATAAATTTATAAAAATCTCGATTGGATTAATTACCGGACAGTACTAGCAGCGAATAAAAAAGACATCGATAGCATGAATTTAATTTTAGAAAGTCAAATCGCTAGAGAACTGCATTTGTACAAATCTGTTTACCGCGTGACCGTCGAGGATGAAGCGACCAACAATCCAACCGATTTTTTCAACTCGCTTAATCAGATGAAGGTCGGATCGATTATAATCATATTGCGGAGTCTGAATTAACAAATATTGTGCAACGGTACGCGGTAGTCAGTCAAGAATCTGATAAACAATGTGATTTAACCGATGATCATCAAGGGCAAATTTAAAGAAGAGGAAGTCCTTATCTTACGAATCCCGATTATTCCAACTGATCACCCCGTTTGGTTGGCTTTGACAATGAAAATCAATAAATCGCAAGGCCAATCGTTGGATGTATGTGGGTTTAATCTCGAATTTCCAAGTTTTCGTAAGGCCGATCTGAAGCATTACGAATCCAGATGACAAGCCGCTATCGGTGCCTATTCTTTAATCACTTCAACTATATTCAATATAACATGTAAGGGGTTGACATTCCTAAGCATCAAATTGAACTATTCTACAAAAAATTTACATTATTTATATTCTAATATCCTCCTCATTGTCTTATTCATAAAAAATAATAAGTGGTTTTTTAACGGCGGTATGCCATTAGGCCCCACGAAAATACACCCCAAAGTGAAAATGAAATTATGCCCCAAAAAAATATATGGAAAACAACAACACGAAATTTTATGATTTTTTGGGGCCTAATTTCATATTTTTATTGGGGTATATTTGCATAATGCAATTAGACCCCAAATGTCTGTGTGACAATAGACCCCAACAATTTTTTTGGGGCATAATTTCATAAAATTGTGGGGCCTATTTTCGCTTTTTTGGGGTTCAATTTCATTTTAGGGTCAGGCTTAATATTTTTGGGGTCTAATTTCCTTCGGCAAAATAAAAAAAGCCTTGGTTTTTTATTGAAAATAATACAGTTTATTACCTTTAAACTAATTTGTAAACTTGTATAACATCTTGCACGGAGAAAAAACCATCCATCTTCCTCTCAAGAATTTTTTCAACCGTTATCTTCGCCTCTTCTAACAACACAACGCTTCAACGATTACAGACTCGTTGTTTCATCTCAGCTGTTTTGGCATACATATTAATAAGGAAATAAAGAAAACGTACAATTAACTCACAAAAACTAAAAGCACGCATGAAAAATTCAAATTTTCTTTTTGCAAAAAATAAGTGTAAAATTCAAATTTACTTTTTTTGAAAAAAAAAATCGAAAAATTTTTTTAAATAATTTTTCGCCTGCGGAGCTTTTCACGCAACAGACAACTTACCATTGCAATAAAAAAAAGTGATTTTTATAAAATAATTTTTGGTCTGTGGCCCTTTTCTTTAAAAACTAAAAACATGAAAAATTATTTTAAAAAAAATGGCGACATTTTTTTAAAATAATTTTTCGTCTGCGGCACTTTTCACGGAACAGACAATTTACCATACACAATAAAAAAAGAAAGTGATTTTTATAAAATAATTTTTGGTCTGTGGCCCTTTTCTTTAAAAACTAAAAACATGAAAAATTATTTTAAAAAAATCGCGCGATTTTTTTAAAATAATTTTTCGCCTGCGGCGCCTTTTACGAAACAGACAATGTATTAAAAAAATTGCGTGATTTATATAAAATAATTTTTGGTCTGTGGCCCTTTTCTTTAAAAACTAAAAACATGAAAAATTAAAATTTTCTTTAAAAAACTAAAATCATGAAAAATTATTTTAACAAAATCGCGCGATTTTTTTTAAATAATTTTTCGTCGCGGCGCATTTCACAGAACAGACTATTTACAATTATGCTCAAATCTTTTCCGCTTATTTTCATATAAATATAGGCAACGTATAAATTGCACCCAAAAATTCGAACCTTTTCTATAAATTCGCTCATTTTTTTTTTTGTAAAGTTTTGTGCTGCCTACTGTGTTTACTACTCAATAAATATTACGTTATGCAACTACTATTTAAAACCCATACAAAACAGCAAAAATATAAAATGTCATTTTAGAAACTAATTTTTTTTACATGTTCTAAAGAAATATGTATTGTATGCGAAGACATTACGGTCAGTATAGTTTAGCTAATATGCAATGATTAGAAATTAAAGAAACTACTTATAATTGGAATTATATATTTTGTTTGTTGATTTTTCATATGAAAAAATTATTTTTTTTGGGCAATTTTCATAATTGGTTTAGGTAGATTTTTATTTGTTATTCTGGGCAACTTTTCATTTTCATTTCTAATTTTGGGTAATTTTTGTTTAGGTTATATTTTCTACCGCCGTTTTGGGGCCTATTTGCGTGTTGTGTTTTTATATACGAACTGCGATATTTATTTGAAAATTAGACCCCAAACACAAATATGAAAATATACCCCAATTTTATACAGAAAACAACAACACTATATTTTGGGGCATATTTGCATTTTTTTGGGGTGTATTTGCATACTTTCAAATAACAACTACGAAATTAGGCCCCAATACATAAATTTTGGGGCCTATTTTCATTTTATGTTTGGGGTATAATTTCCTGGGGTCTATTTTCATAATGAAATTAGACCCCAAATTTGGGGCCTAATTTCATTTTCACTTTGGGGAGTATTTTCGTGGGGCCTAATGTCATAGCGCCGTTTTTTAACCACTTTTAAAGAAAATTTCGAGTAAAGAGTATTCAAACCAGTACAGAAATTTCAGTCAGATAAACTGACTGATAAATACCATCACACACCATAAGATATTGTTTAAGTCTTGAGTTATTGAAATTAACCGATTTGTAATTAAAACCAGTTAGAAAGTTTCAGTCGGGCAACTCGACTTACATATACCCTTACCCTCAGTAAAACAAATAATTTTCTATTATATTTATATAATTACTCGATTTCTAAAGTGGGCGGAGTGGTACATTTGTATGGGAGGAACGAGAAGGGGTGTGTCCAGGCTTTCACATTTATTCTCCATAACTTCATCCTGTTATAGCTTTACCAAATACAGAATTTGGGCACGATTGCGTTGGGTGTATTGATATTATTACTACATCCCTAAAGTGGGCGGACATTTACATTTATATGGGAGGTACCATAAGGGGCGTGTCTAGACTTCCAGATTTTTTCTCCAAAGCTTTATCCTGCTTGAACTTTACCAAATACAGAATTTGGGCAAGATCGAGTTAGGTTTATCAATAATATTAATCGATTTCTAAAGTGGGCGGTACCAGATGTGTATGGGAGGTATCAGATGGGGCGTGGCTAGACTTTCAGTTTTTTTGAAAAACTGTATCCTGCTATAAGCTTTACTAAATAAAGAATTTGGGTACGATCGCGTTGCATTTATTGATATTATTACTCCATCTCTAAAGTGGGCGGAAAGGAACATTTGTATGGGGATACCTGAAGGGGCGTAGCTAGACTTCCAATTTTTTTCCAAAACTTATTCCTATTATAACATAACAAAATTCAGAATTTTGGCACGATCGTGTCGAGTGTATTATTATTATTACCCTATTTCTAAATTTGGCGGAGTGGTACATTTGTATGGGAGGTACCAGAAGGGGCGTGTCTAGACTTCCAGATTTTTTCTCCAAAGCTTTATCCTGCTTGAACTTTACCAAATACAGAATTTGGGCAAGATCGAGTTAGGTTTATCAATAATATTAATCGATTTCTAAAGTGGGCGGTACCAGATGTGTATGGGAGGCATCAGATGGGGCGTGGCTAGACTTCCAGTTTTTTTGAAAAACTGTATCATGCTATAAGCTTTACTAAATAAAAAATTTGGGTACGATCGCGTTGCATTTATTGATATTATTACTCCATATCTAAAGTGGGCGGAAAGGAACATTTGTATTGGGATACCTGAAGGGGCATAGCTAGACTTCCAATTTTTTTCCAAAACTTATTCCTATTATTGCTTTACTAAGTACAGAATTTGGGTACGATCCCGTTGGGTGTATTGATATTATTATTGATAAAGTAGGCGGAATGATGTATTGGTATGGAAGGTACCAGAAGGGGCGTGGCCATGTACCCCATTTGCAATACCTTAAGTAGTTTTGGGAAAATATTAACTGGTGCAAAATTTCAAAACATTTGGTTGCGTCTTTCGACGGACATTGCTCAAACGACTTAAAAAGTCATGAATCGAATTTGGTTCAATGAATGGAATTAAGAAAAGTGGTCGGTTAAATTATCTTGTAATATGAGGCAAAACCTCAAAAATCCTAACTTTGTGACACACCACTTGTGGTACCTCCCATATATATAAATAACTGACAGTAAATTCCTTCTACAACCGTTTACGCTCCACAAGCAGACTTATAATAATACATATGGAATTTTAATTAAACAAATCGGCTAAGTTCAATAACTTAAAACTTCAATAATATCTTGTGTTGTGTGATGCTTTTTATCAGTCAATTTATCCGAATGATATTTCTGTACTGGTTTCTTACATAATTGTCAAAAACTGAGCTACAATAGTTTATATGAGCTAATATTCTTAGCTCAAGCTCAATTTTCGCAGTTAAGCGTCGTTAAATATGTTTGTAGTAACTCACGCTAGTTTAGCTATTATAATATATCCGATGTTGAAATTTCAACCCAACAAATTTAACTATTCTCAATAAAGAAAAATTAAATTGTTTATAATATCATCCTACATACACTACATTTTAGACAAAATTTCATTGTTTTTGTTATAATTCCATCTCCTTGATGAATTAGTATCTCTAAAAGTGATTAAAATAATCCCTATCAATCATTCGTTCAGCCTTATTCCCTATTTGTTTTCATTGTTTTCTAACCTTGCCCTAACCAGATAGTGAATACATTTGAACTGTTATGGGAAAAGAAACTCTTAATACCATCAGAGCAAATAATTTCATGGTTCTTTTGTTAATTAGGCTCTATCCCTGTCCTTTTATCGCTCCTTCGATATTGTTATAAGAATGATATAAATCAGCCAGTCCTATCAATGTATGAGAAAAACGCATTGTATATTTTGCTGATAGACATAAGAAAAAATATTCTTATTAGAGTGACACTTAATATTCTTTAGGTACAACAATTGTTTCTCTAAGTTACACGTTAAATACACGTAACATGTCTTCTGGTTGTGTTTCTTTTATGGCATTTTTACGTTATTCATGGGATGTAAAAGAAGAATAAAAACATCCAAATACTAAAAATTGTCTTTACATCACAACGTAATTCAGCCAAACATGAACTTTAATGCCATTCTAATGTAGATAAACAAAAGATGATTGATGTATATTTTTTAATATTGTATTTGGATTAGCGTAGATCTAACGTACCAAATCTGTCAAAATGCCGCATTATCGACCGTGAGAGTCAACGAAATCATCAATATATTGTAATCAACCGTCATGTTGTGGCTTCAAAATGAGTCACAAGTAAGCGATGTCTACATATCTGATTATAATTGCGTTACTGACAAATATATTTAATAGACTTAAAAAACAACTAATTTGATACTTTAACACCTCAGTTATTAACATAACATAATTCAATCATAGAACGTTTGAACTTCGTCTTGTCGATATTACGGGATTTTTAGCTTTTACTGCTTTGTCGCCTAGTCAATTCACTACAAACTAATTTTTTTTTTCACAAAATTTCCTGTCGTAAACTCCGTTACGTCCATTCGTGCTCCAACTACTTTAAACCAACCAGAAAATCAATCACTTCTGCCACCGTCAGTACCGGTAAATGAGAATTATGAAGTATTTTATCATCACAATATAATCGTTGAAGATGTCACTATGCGTGATGGAGTGGTGTTTGTCGTAAATTCGCGGCGATGGCTGAGACACGTTAGAATGGCGACAGATTTGCGGTGCGGAGAAACTTTAGCGACACTTGACTTAATGAGATTTCCTGTTTAGTTTCAAGAAATACTTGATATATCTGCAAAGAATGTTTTATGAAGTACTCGTAATTCTGGTAAGATGTATAATTATATGTTTCATAGAACGTACTATTGACGTTAGTGGGTAAGTTACGCTTGATATTAAGACCAGTACAGAAATTTCAGTCAGTTAAACTGACTGATAAATACCATCACCCAATATAATATATTGTTTAAGTCTTGAGTTATTGAAAATAATCGATTTGTAATTAAAACCAGTTAGAAAGTTTCAGTCGGGCAACCCGACTTACATTTACCCTTACCCTCAGTAAAACAAATAATTTTCTATTTTATTGATATTATTACTCGATTTCGAAATTGGGCGGAGTGGTACATTTATATGGGAGGTACGTGAAGGGGTGTGTTTAGGCTCCAGATTTATTCTCCATAACTTTATCCTATTATAGCTTTACTAAATATAGAATTTGCGCACGATTGCGTTGGGTGTACTGATATTATTACTACATCCCAAAAGTGGGCGGAAAGGTACATTTGTATGGGAGGTACCATTGGGGCGTGTCTAGACTTCCAATTTTTTCTCCAAAACTTTGTCCTGTTATAATATAACAAAATACAGAATTTGGGCACGATCGTGTCGAGTGTATTGATATTATTACCCTATTTCTAAAGTGGGCGGAGTGGTACATTTGTATGGGAGGTACCAGAAGGGGCGTGTCTAGACTTCCAGATTTTTTCTCCAAAACTTTATCCTGCTTAAACTTTACCAAATACAGAATTTGGGCACGATCGCGTTAGGTCTTTTAATAATATTAATCGATTTCTAAAGTGGGCGGTACCAGATGTGTATGGGAGGTACCAGATGGGGCGTGAATAGACTTCCAATTTTTTTCTCTAAAACTTTATCTTGTTATAGCTTTACTAAAAATAGAATTTGGGTACGATCACGTTTAATTTATTGATATTATTTCTCCATCTCTATAGTGGGCGGAAAGGTAGATTTGTATGGGAGGTACCAGAAGGGGCTTGGCTAGGCTTTCAAAATTTTTTCCAAAACTTTATCCTGTTATAGCTTTACTAAATACAGAATTTGGGGACGATCCCGTAGGTTGTATTGATATTATTACTCGATTTCTAAAGTGGGCGGAATGATGTATTTGTATGGGAGGTACCAGAAGGGGCGGGGCCATGTAGCCCATTTGCAATACCGTAAGTAGTTTTGAGAAAATAATAACTCGTGCAAAATTTCAAAACATTTGGTTGCGTCTTTCGAAAGTTATCGTGCGAACCAGCCGGACAGCCACCCGACAGACAGACAGACAGACAGACAGACAGACAGACAGACAGACAGACAGACAGACAGACAGACGGACATGGCTCAAACGACTTAAAAAGTCATGAATCGAACTTGGTTCAAAGAAACCTAGGGTCTAAAGTGACTCCTTCTATGTGTTACACTTTTGGGTCGTATCAAATGATATATACCTTCATCCCTACGGGTGATGGTATAAAAATAAGTATCGAGATTGTTGTGGCGAGAGAATTGCCAAATTGCCCTTTCACTTCCTGCAGGTCAACGTAATTTCTGAAATTTATTTCAGCGTAATGTAAATTAAAAATATGTTGAACTTTTCAAATAACTCAACGTTGGTGTTGCGACCTTGTTTGGTATATGCACTATAATTAATGAATTGTTATCTTATTACACCCGCTAATAACACTGTTATACAAAAAAAAAATATTTTTCATTTTTCTGGGTGTCTAAATTGTAATTCCTATGGTTATAAATATCATGATTTCAAATATGTTTTTAGATTTTTTTCATCAGGCACAGTTTCTTAGTTAAGCTGCCATTAGACGACGTGTATTTTACATGTGACATGTCAGTTTTCCCAGTGTAAAATTTATACATGTCGTGTGACCCCTTTCAAACACTGCTTGTGTAAAACAATGTGTTGATAATATATGTATACATTTCATTTAGAGCGTGCTCTATTTTGATATGTAATACATATCGGCAATCAGCTGTTTTTGACAAAAGAACAAAGCGTTTGCTGACAAAAAGTTGAAAAGGATAAGTATTTTAATTCAAATCCTAAATAGAACAACTAATGGGCGTTTTTCAACATATTTTTAGTTAAATTGGGCTAATAAAGCTGTGTTTGGCTATGATAAGATATAGCAAAGTCAGCTGTTAATGATAAACACATGTATACATACACAAGCACGTTTGAACGCAAAAATTACACAAGGGAACAAAATTGAACTTTTTGAGTGTTGTTTGGAATTAGATAGCTGTTTTTTACTAATTTGGGGTCGCTGATTTCAAATCTAATCTCCATTTTTCTCCATCAGCTCGAATTTTTAAGTTACAGGTACTAATCGTATTTTCGACTTTTTTCCAAAAAATTATAGTTCAAAAAATCATAATTTTTTTCACAAGCCGGATTTTAAAATTTTTTTCTTTTTTTTAAAGATATCGTTGTTACCTTTGAAAAAAATTAAATTTTTTAATATTACAAAAAAAAAAAAATGATTGAGTAACGGCTGTTTTATTCAAAAAAAAAAAAAAAAAAATTACACAAAAAATTACACATTTCAATTTTCTTTACGCTGAAAGTTAATCGGTTGGGGGCAAATTGTTATTTTTATTAGCTTTATTGAATATCATATTAAGATAGCTTTCTAAAACATGTATGTAGATAATAATCGATTGAAAATTGAATGAGTTATGCTAAGTTCGGTGATAACAGATTTTTCGCAATTTTTTGTTTCTACCCAAAAAAAATTAAAATTTTGTATTTTTAAAAATCATGACAAATTTGCAAATTTATTTATAGTTTAATTTATAGTTTTGCCTCCTATTACAATATTAATTAACAGACCAAATTTAATTAATCGGCAGGTTTCAATTTGGAAGTTAAGGAAGAAATATTAATTTTCCAAAAATAGGTAATTTTGTATGGGAGGTACCAGAAGGGGTGATCCGATATAGTGCAAATTCATTCCTGATTTATATTTTCATAACCGTAAAACTTCCGCATAATTTGACTGAATTCAGTGTACTTACAAAAAAGATATGTATGTAAGACTATTGGGGTGAGTTCGGTCATTTGTATGGGAGGTACCAGAAGGGGTATGGCAACGCTTTCGGTTTTTCTAGGGTTTGTCTACTTTTGCAAGATAAATAAACTGACCAAATTTCAATATCCTCCGGTAGTCTGTTTGGCAGCTATCGAAGATATATTTATTATTCAAAAATAGGTAATTTTGTATGGGAGGTACCAGAAGGGGTGGGGATATTCCGCCCATTTACAATCCCATAAGTTCGTTTCGAAAAATATTAATACTGATAAATTTTCATAACGATCCGTTAAGGTTTGCTCGAGTTACACTTTCACAAACATATTAATAAATGTTATTTTTGTATGGAAATCGTGATTTTTGTAAATTTAGTTATCTCAGTAAATTGTTGACAAAATCAAAAGTTGTGCAGATATATTAATGAAATAAAGCTCATTTGATTCACACTATATTAAACTAAATTTTTTAAGACAAACACTGTGATTTGTGTTGCATTATTTTTTTTATGAATTTTTAAAAAACAAAAAATTTTTTTTTTTTGTAAATTTTTTGTTTTATTTTTTAAAACTACAACGATATCTCTGAAACTACTAAGCCAAATTAAAAACAATTTAGGCACGGATTAAAGATAATTTTGTTGACGAGTTTAAGTTTTTTTTTGTAATTGAATATGGTGAACCGTTTTCAAGTTATTTAAATATTTGTAGTGGAAGTGCCTTAGTTATGGACATAACGGTATATCGCGAAAAGTCGAGCTGATACAAAAAAACCAAGTGCAGATTTGGATTCAGCGTCCCAAATTACCTTTAAAACAATATTCAGTTCTTAAACAACAAATACCTTGTTCCCTTGTGTTATAAACCAAATGTACACGCTCATTTTGACAGACATGCAGAATTACATATTGGTTTTTGAATTGACAAGCCATGTGTAAAATACACGTCGCACAGTGGGGTATGGAACCCCCAAAACGGAGATTAATTAAAAAATGAAAATTGCGATTTCCAATTGAAATTTTGTACTCAATAATTGTACACAGGATACTGATTCAATAGATACTAGAATCAATTACATATGTTGTATATTAAAAGTTCTATGTTCTCTCAAAGATCGGAAATTTTTTCGATTTTTCTAAGTGTTAGCGAAAAGTGAAATGTCGGTATTTTGGAGTGAAAGTTTTGCCTTTTAGTCATTTAAAAACCTATTTATTGTTATGGATCATTCAACGTCAGCTATTGAAAAACACGAATAACAATTAGTTGTAAACAATAAATATGTTTAATTATTTTTAATTATTTTTGAAAAAATGGTCTAAATTTAAGGTATTTTTGAAATGTATGTAGATTTTTAAAATGGTTCCGGGCAAAACCCTGTTGTTGTTAACATAACTGTAAAATATAACATACGTAATTACATAATCAAGAAAAACATTTTGCGCGTTTTTGCGCCAATTTGTTTTATTAAATAAATTGTGATGTTAGACACTCTTGCGAAAACGGTGGAAAATTTGTTTGGTTTGATTTGGCATCATCTTCTGTGTTTTTTCTGTATTGCAATTTGTTGCTGAGCATTAATTTTTAATTATACCCTACATTAGGCAATATATGCTGATTTGCCTTGATAATATTCAAATTGAAAATATGGTTAAATGACGTTATTTCACAACAACTCTAGAGTTAACAGCCGTCACAGCAAATTTTTTCAAACCGTTAAAATATCAACATATTTGGGAAAATTAATTCAGAACTGATTAATTACAAGCTACTAAAACTAGTTGTTCATGCAAAATTCAGAGAAATACCTTCTAACTAGTACAAGTTTTTTTTATAAAATGCGATTCATTTCGAGGTTTTTTTAAATGCTGTTATTTGCAAATCACGAGAAACTGATTGCGAATTGTTATTTGACTGGTATTTAGTATTGTATGACATTTTGTTATGAAGTAACTGATATGGAAACAGCGTCTCCAAAAATTATTTTTTTAAAATGTGTCTTTCCAGCCCTTCGCTTAAAAAGTAACGTGCATAATAGACTATCTGAGAGCGCTATTGTCAATATCGTTCTCAAATTTTTGCCTCAGTGTACGTAATACGATAATACGCAACCAAAAGAACCACTTCCATTCTACAGAGAGGAGAATGTTGCGCCTGTAGCAGAGACCGTTACTAAAGATGCCAACCAGTCGATTAGACACCGTGAGCATTCTGTGCACGCTTTACATTAGATATGCAACAACTTGAAATGACGCTGTAATGATGATTTCCCATTGGCAGTTCTTTCCTTTCCCAACGCCTCCGCCCCACCCCGCCGATATTACTCTATGCAGATACTTATTCAAATATATACAGCCTTTTGGTTCACCCTGTATATAAATACATAATGTGTATACATATGTACATAAGCATTTATTTATATTTAAAACATAAATCAATATCAAATTTCAAAGAGATCGGACACAAACCGTAGCTTTTATAAAGGTTTGATTCTACTACAGTATATATACATATAAGTATATATATGGGAACTATATGTAAATATGGACCGATTTCTTAAAAACTTCAAACCAATCGATCTTATAGCAAAAGGATCATCTGTGCCAAATTTGGTTAAGATCGGACTCTTCCTTGAATTAATCTCCGTTTTGGGTGCTCAATACCCCACTGTGCGTCGTCTAATGGCAGCTTTATTTGGATTTAAATTTTTTCAGCATTCTTCATGTTGCACTAAAATACATTTTGCATAAATGTAATGAAAACTTTATTTAATCAAACAGAATCTTTTCTAAATACAATAACCGATACTAGTAGAGGTAAAAAAATAGAAAAATAACAAGAACAAATATGTATTTTCTATTAGTTAACAAGGTTTTTATACCATCATCCTTAGGGATAAGGGTATATATCATTTGATACGGCCCAAAAGTGTAACACATAGAAGGAGTCACTTAAGACCCTAAGTTTCTTAGAAAAAAATTCGATTCATGACTTTTTAAGTCATTTGAGCCATGTCCGTCTGTCTGTCTGTCCGGCTGGTGCGCACGACAACTTTCGAAAAACGCAACCAAATGTTTTAAAATTTTGCTGGAATTAATATTTTCCCAAAACTACTTACGGTATTGTAAATGGGCTACATGGCCCCGCCCCTTCTGGTACCTCCCATACAAATGCATCAATCGAGTAATAATATCAATACACCCAACGGGATCGTACCCAAATTCTGTATTTAGTAAAGCTATAACAGGATAAAGTTTTGGAAAAAAAATTGGAAGTCTCGTACCTCCTATACAAATGTACCAGTCCGCCCACTTGCGAAATCGAGTAATAATATCAATATAATAGAAAATTATTTGTTTTATTGAGGGTAAGGGTAAATGTAAGTCGGGTTGCCCGAATGAAACTTTCTAACTGGTTTTAATTACAAATCGGTTAATTTCAATAACTCAAGACTTAAACAATATCTCATATTGGGTGATGGTTTACTGGTTTTCGTATCAAATGATATATACCCTCATCCCTAAGGGTGATGGTATAAAAGTTTCAGATAATTATTCCTAACTGACATTTCGAAAGGAAAAATACAAAAAAAATTTGTTGGAAAACTCGGAAAAATCTGGAAAAAATGGTAAATCATTTGATATAATAATTACAGTTGACGTAAAAGTGGAAAATTCGTTATGATGTTTGGAAAATTTTGGATTATTGTAAAATTTATTATGTTAAAAGACGTTTTTCGTGACACAAAACTATAACAGATGCGTCATTTGAAGCCGAAGTTGTTGATTAACCCGGCTACAATGCGAGTTATAAGGTAATGGCGTCTCATCTCACAGTGGAACAGTGAAAAAACACACAAACGTAGTTATCCGTGTCTTATAGTATTAATGGAGCTGAGTAAAACCTTAGCTCAATTCGGCAAGAATCGTTAATTTCAAATAATATTATTTCTTCGACGCTTTTTCCAAAAAGTAACAAAAATACATTTTTTCACTTTTTTTAAAATAGGCAAAAAACTGTTTATTTTTTTTCGTTTCTTTTTTAAAAAATAACGAATGTATAATATTTTTTAAAATTAACTATTCTAGGAATACCTTTAGCAAAGTGATAACTAACCTAGGGTTTACTCAACGTTCGGATGTTTTCATGCGTCATAGTGTTAGTATTAAAATGAACAATTGTCCCAATTTTTTTTTTAAACTTCCTTTCAAATATTCAGATTCAAATGCAAATACACCATCGATCGGGAGCTTTGTTACCACCACCAAACGAAGATAATAGGTTTCTTCAGATCTATTTCGTTAGTAATTTAGCAATTAAACTAGATCAACGTTGTACAATTTTAAAATAGATGAAACGCGAAATGATCGAGCAAATGGAAAATCTTCTGCATGAGCATAACGCATTGGTCAGATTGTTCAAAACCACATTGGATACAATGCATTTTGACGACCACAAAACATTATCAGAGCAGACGAAAGAACCTCTGGAGGCCATGCAAGACAATTCAATGCCTCCACTATCAATGAAGTCGCACTGGTGGTTATTGGGGAGAAAGTGGAATCACGCGATATTGTTCTCAAGCGTCGGGATGGTGGACACTGAACTTCAATACCCGTTGATGTTCTGTCGTGTAGAGGATGACTATCACCTCAATTTAAAGTTGGTCAATACTTTTTTAAACTGTTTGATTCTTAATTTTAGTCGATCGTGTTTTTATATATTAAATTTACGTTAAGTGTATCAAATGATACATCAAATTTGGCTTACGATCAGAATAAGTGTTTTTTTCCTTTTTCTATTTTATTGTTTAAATATTTTGGTCAAATTCAGTGTGTCACGCACTAGGATGACGCGTTTCGAACTCCATGACGAGTTCATCTTCAGACCCCTTTGTGACCAACTGATACACAATGGTACATCATCAGCTGTATATATATCTACAATTATGTCAAGCATGTACATGTGAAGTAGATATCAGCAGAAAATGTCCAGTACCAGTGCTGTATTTTCAGCCGAAAACGTCCAGCACCAGTGGTGTATTTTTTGAATATGACCGTTAATATTCAAACATGAGAAATGGAGGAAATTCTTTCCCCACGAATCCCCTTTTTACCTTAAAGCTTAAGCTTCTTTATAAGGTTTTGTTGGTAAACTAAGATTACTTTAAATTTTTCTATGTCAAAGTAAGGCATTTAGTTTTTAGGCCGTGCCGTGCCAGATTATTTTAAACTGTTTGATTGTTAATTTTAGTCGATCGTGTTTTTATATATTAAATTTACGTTCAGTGTATCAAATGATACATCAAATTCGGCTTACGATCAATACAACGAAATATTTGTTTACAAGTCATCACTTCTTATTCATTCTGCATTTAAGTTCGAATTCTTATTTCAGAAGAAGAAACGAATAAAAAGGTTAGCTTAATGATTCGGCAAGATAGTGACAAGTGTCTGTAAAGATATCGCCCAGTGGTTTTAACAGTACTGCGTTTACATATACAGAGCGTCTCAATATTATTCGTTTCAATCAGTCGCCACATTACGAGATGCTTGAAACGTTTGAATTTGCTCAAAAGCGATACGCATTGGGACTCAACGTTTGCCGAGGCAACTATTTCTGCTCCAGCGAATCAAATTCGTGCATCATCATAGCCACGTGGCATCCGTCGAACCAGAGACAAGGATGGTGGGATCGATCATAATCATGTTGCGGAATCTGAATCATCCGAAATTGTTCAACGGTACGCGGTTGTCCGTCAAGAAACTGGTGAACAATGTGATCAAAACGACGATCATCAAGGGCAAATTTAAAGGAGAGAAAGTCCTTATCCCACTAATTTCTATTATTCCGATCGATCTCCTTTTCAATTCAAGCGAATTAAGTTCCCCATTCGATTGGCTTTTGTGATTACAATCAATAAATCGCAAAGGGCATCTTTGGAAGTTTGTGGGATCAATCTCGAATTATCCTGCTTTTCGCACGGTCAGCTGTACGCTGTAGATCACTCTTCACTGATTTCGATTAAATTACCCTGGAATATGATATATGGAGGCGTCAACTCAGGAGCGAGACGAAGTTCGCCGGGTCCGAAGTTGTATGGCAAAACAACGTTTGCCGGGTCAGCTGGTAATACATTAAAGGCTACATATTTTGAATATTATCAACAGCAAATGCTTTTTATTATTTGTGCAACTACAAAGACAAAATTAGCCATTGATCAACATTTGAATTTGTTATTTTATATCTATTGGTGAAACTTGTCAAACAAGCAGGTTTACTCTACCCATTTAACATCATGATTTCTTTTAAGATTTTTGTTCGAATTAATAACAGAATTTTTTTTTAGTTCTCAGTTGGGTATATATAAGACCCTTTCTGTAATCCCATACATAATTACCCAGAGCTAATACATATTAATACTTTTTACAGTGTTACCACATATCAATCTGGTCCTACGGCTGAAAGTCCTATTTCTAACCGTTTACACTCCCCCACCAGGCATATCTATAATAAGACATAAGTAATCTATATATATAACCAGTAAGAAAGTTTCAGTCGGGAGACCCGACTTACATATACCATCACCCTCAGTAAAATAAAAAAATTGCTATTATGTATATTAGACCTGGCGTTAAAAAGTTTTTTTTGGAATCTTGAGTGTGGGTAGCGATTAAAATATGAGAAATGATGCCAAAATTGATATAGCGAATTTTCAGGCTGATCGGATGGTGCCAATCCGTGCCCCAATGAGGTCTTTTAATTGCTTTTTGTTAGTTTTTTTATAAATAAAATTACTATATATATAATGTTTTTTCCTTAATTTTCATTAAAAGGGTTTATAAGTTTTATTTTAATTCAGTAAAGATTTTGTATAGACTGGGAGGTCCTTACGTTAACCCTCTACAATATGCAGCAAGTACTGTTTATCGTCTTCGTTGTGTATTATGCATTTGTAAGAGTCAATTATTAGTCTGACTATTTTTTCGACGGCATTCACAACAGTAATGCTTTTGACGATCAGCTTCCCTTTAAAAAATGCTTGGCCTTAGAAATTTGATGGATTAAAGCGTAAGAAATCCATAGAAATCTCCAAATGAGTAAAAAAATAGTTTGTGTTCGAAGTCAGAAAAGAGCTCAAATACTGGGATGTGAATAATTTGAAATTATTAACATCATCACCGATATAATGGTTTTTTTTCCAAAACTTTATCCTGTAATAGCTTTACTAAGTACAGAATTTGTGTACGATCCTGTTGGATGTATTGATATTATAACTCGATTTCTAAAGTGGGCGGAATGATGTATTTGTATGGGAGGTACCAGAAGGGGCGGAGCCATGTAGCCAATTTGCAATACCGTAAGTAGGTTTGGGGAAATATTAACTCGTGCAAATTTCAAGACATTTGGTTGCGTCTTTTGAAAGTTATCGTGCGAACCAGCCGGACAGCCACCAGATAGACAGACAGACAGACGGACATGGCTCAAATGACTTAAAAAGTATTGAATCAAATTTGGTTTTAAGATACCTAGGGTCTGAAGTGACTCCTTCTATGTGTTACACTTTTGGGTCGTATTAAATGATATATACCCTCATCCTTAAGGGTGATGGTATAAAAATGGTGGCAAAAATGTATAGTAATTCATCAATTGAGAACGGCTGAGCCGATTTGCTGAATTTTTTTTTATTTGTTCGTAATTGCGAGGAGCAGGTTTATGTAAAAGAAAATTTTGGGAAAATCCTCTAAAAAAGTTGGGAAATTCGAAAAACCGATAATTGCTCTTTCGTATGGAATTATGTGTGCAATTGTTACGTATAGATTTTCGAATGTTAAAATAAAAAAAATTTGTTGAAAAACTCGGAAAACTCCGGAAAAATTTTGAAAAAAAATATTATTTTTCCGACGAAATTTTGCATATTGTTGTATGATTTGATAATTTTGGACGATGTAATAGTGAAAAATTTCGGATAATTATTCCGAAATGACTTTCCGGAAAATTCCGGAAAAAAGTCAAAAGTTTTGGATTTTTTTTAACGAATTTTTTCATTGCACCGCATGGTTTGATGATATTAGAGGACTTAAAGGTGGATAATTCATTGAGATGCTTTGAAAATATCGGATTATTGTGATATCTATATGTATAAAAATGGTATGAAAAGTGTATAATAATACATCAAGTGCCGGTCCCTTTTGCTGCAATTTTGGGAAAATCCTTCGGAAAAGTCTGGAAATGGGAAAAATCGAAAATTGCTTTTTTTGTAAGGAATTATATGCAATTGTTAAGGAATCACTTTTCGAATGGAAAAAAGAAAATTCCGGAAAAATTCGAAAAATAGAAAAATTATCGGTGGAAAACTCAGAAATTTACGGAAAAAAGTCTCAATTTTTGGATTTTTTTGACGATTTTTTCCATTGTACCGCATGGTTTGATGGTATTAGAGGACGAAAAAGTGGAAAATTCATTGGGGTGCTTGGAAAATTTCGGATTATTGTGAAATCTATATGTATAAAAATGGTGTGAAAAGTGTATATAAATTCATCAAGTGCCGGCCCATTTTGCTTACATTTTTGGAAAATCCTTCGGAATAGTCTGGAAATTGAAAAATTCGAAAATTGCTTTTTTTGTAAGGAATTATGTGCAATTGTTAAGGAATCGCTTTTCGAATGGAAAAATAGAAAATTCTTATGGAAAAACTCGGAAAAGCGGAAAAAATTTATATTTTTATCAACGAAATTTTGCAGTTTTCGCATAATTTGAAGATTTTGAACGATGTCAAGGTGGAAAATTTCGGATTAATGTTGGTTGGAGAATTTAACGAGATAATTAATAGATTATTAGATTAGATGAAAAATATATATATTGATATTCTATGCAATATTTGGTCATTTTATCAATAAATTAGTTTACGTTTGACAAATTAAGTTATCGACTTGGATTGCGGGGATTCATTTCGTAACGACTTTTTAGTTTTTTTAGGGAGAGTTATTTGCTTGGCTAATGCCTCCTATTAGACGATCAAACCTTAAATTACTTAACCTTTGTGCAATAATAAGTCAGACTATACACAGTTCATCCACGCCAAATTGTATTTTCCTATCTTTGCTATCCTTTAATTCCTTGCGTACTGTGGATGGTGTTTTGTGCGCGAATTTCGGGAGGCTTGCCAAAATTCAAAAGCGTATCAAATTCGTACATTGTTTGCGATCATTGGCCGGGTTCGATGGATGACATGTGCGTTAGGCCGGGTCGATTTGTATGGGTGGAAAAAAACCAACAAACGGCTAGCAAAAACGAAAACTACAGAAAATTCTAAGAAAGTTTTGCCAAGAAACCATGGGTCTAAAATTAATTCCCAGTTCGCGCAGAGCGACTTTAGATTCTGAGGTCATACTTATTAAATTGTACTCAAAAACCTATAGTTTTAAAAATAACAGCATGCAATAATAGCAGGCTTTTGTAACTTATTTGTTTTTTTACGTGGCTGAGCAAAAAACAACAAAAACCATTAAGAAAGTTTCAGTCGGGCAACCCGACTTACAAATACCTTCACCCTCAGTAAAAGAAAAAAAATTCTGTTATATTGATATTATTACTCGATTTCTAATGTGGGCGGAGTGTTACATTTGTATGGGAGGTACCAGAAGGGGCGTGTCTAGACTTCCAGATTTTTTCTCCAAAGCTTTATCCTGTTAAAGCATTACTAAATGCTGAATTTGGGCACTATCGCGTTGGGTCCATTAATAATAATAACAAAGACACAAAATTTAACTTTGGAATCGGAATGGGATGAAACCAAATACAAATGAAAATTGACATTATACATAACAAAACCCTAAAGGGATTTCTTAAGTTTAGTGCGAGATTTTATTTTACACGCATTTGAAGTTGGTGATTTTTGAACGCTGCCTAACAAGAAAAATTCAATAAAAAAGTCATAAAATAATGCTATTTATCACGGAAAGTTGTGGTATTTTACTGTTTTTGGGGTCGAGGAATCCATTTTTTGACATTTATTTTTATTTTTAAGCGCCGCTAGAGGGCGCTTACGTAAATTTTTCTGGTTTAGATCGAATTTTTTGTCTTTCCACACGATTACAGAGCTGTCGAGCTGAAATTTGGTATGCAAGCTTCTATCCCCTAAGCGGAGATTAAGTTCTAAAATGGGCATGACCGAAAAAAACTACTACCACCTCCCATACAAACTTGCCCAATTGGGGGTGTTCGTCTGTTTGCCTTCTCAATTACAGCCTTACATTAAGAGCTATCAAGCTGAAACTTGGTACGCAAACTTCTAACCTCTTAGGGAAAGGTTAGTTCTAAGAAGAGCAAGATCAGACAAAAACTCCTCAAACCCCAAAATATGGGAAGTTTGCATTGGAGGTAAGAGAATTTTTTGGCCGATCATGCTCATCTTAGAACTCAACTTTTTCTAAGAGGTTAGAAGCTTGCATACCAAATTTCGGCTCGATAGCTCTTAATCTACGGTTGCAATGGCGAGGAAAAATAGACGAATACACCCAAATAGGGCATGTTTGTATGGGAGGTGGTAGTAGTTTTTGTTCGGTCATGCCCATTTTAGAACGTAATCTCCGCTTAGGGGATAGAAGCTTGCATACCAAATTTCAGCTCGATAGCTCTTAATCTACGACTGTGGCCGCAGGGACAGACTTCAAAAAAGGTACAATTTGTATGGGAGGTGGGAGTAGGTTTTGTCCGATCATGCCATCTAAGAACCCAATCTCCGCTTGGTGGATAGAAGCTCGCATACCAAATTTTAGCTCGATAGTTCTTAATCTACGGCTGTAACCGTGTGGAAAGACAAAAAATTCGATCTAAACCAAAAAAATTTACGTAAGCGCCCTCTAGCGGCGCTTAAAAATATAATTAAATGTCAAAAATGAATTCCTCGCCAAAAACAGTAAAATACCACAACTTTCCGTGATAAATAGCATTATTTTATGACTTTTTTATTCAAATTTTCTTGTTAGGCAGCGTTCAAAAATCACCAACTTCAAATGCGTATAAAATAAAATATCGCACTGAACTTAAGAAATCCTTTGAGGGTTTTGTTATGTATAATGTCAAGTTTTATTTGTATTTGGTTTCATCCCATTCCGATTCCAAAAGTTAAATTTTGTGTCACAGTGTTATTATTATTAATGGACCCAACGCGATAGTGCCCAAATTCAGCATTTAGTAAAGCTTTAACAGGATAAAGTTTTGGAGAAAAAATCTGGAAGTCTAGACACGCCCCTTCTGGTACCTCCCATACAAATGTACCACTCCGCCCACTTTAGAAATCGAGTAATAATATCAATATAACAGAATTTTTTTTCTTTTACTGAGGGTGATGGTATTTGTAAGTCGGGTTGCCCGACTGAAACTTTCTTAATGGTTTTTGTTGTTTTTTGCTCAGCCACGTGAAAAAAACAAATAAGTTACAAAAGCCTGCTATTATTGCATGCTGTTATTTTTAAAACTATAGGTTTTTGAGTACAATTTAATAAGTATGACCTCAGAATCTAAAGTCGCTCTGCGCGAACTGGGAATTAATTTTAGACCCATGGTTTCTTGGCAAAACTTTCTTAGAATTTTCTGTAGTTTTCGTTTTTGTTGGCCGCTTTATGCGAAAAAAATTCGACCCGCCCTAATGTGCGTGCTCATGTGCGGCAATCAGCTGTCAACATTGGAAATTCCAGCTCCAAATCGTTCGATGCAATATGCATTCGATCGCGAATTTTGACGAGAGCAAGACTATAATCGAGACGAACTGACCGAAGCTATTCGAACAAATGTGCCGCTGTTAAATGCCGAGTACAAGAACATGTACGATTCGCTGATCAAGGTTGTTGACGATAAAACGGGAGGTATTTACTTTCTCGATGCTCCCGGTGGGACAGGCAAGACATTTTATATTTATTCAGGGAACAATTTGGTCAAGATCTCTAATAATGTTGGCCGCTGCATCCCCTGGCATGGCTGCAACATTATTGGAAGGCAGTCGAACGGAGAATTTCGCTTTGAAACTGACGATGAGTCTTCTCACGGTTGAAAAGAACCTCCCACCATCTGCTAAATTGGCAACGGCCAAATTCGTGTTGATGTTTCCACTGAATTGGTATCGTTCCCTGCAAATTTTTGCAAGTTCACAAGGTCGGAAGAGCTACTCATCACATTGCACAAAATTATAAAAATCTCGATTGGATTAATTAACGGCCAGTACTAGCAGCGAAGAATAAGGACATTGATGGCTTGAATTAAATGTTAGAAAGTCAAATCGCTGGAGAACTGACCGAGCGTGACCGACGAGGATGATGCGACCAACAATTGACCGAATTTTTCAATTCGATTAATGTACCGCATAATTTACAGATGAAGGTGGGATCGATCATAATCACATTGCGGAATCTAAATCAAACGAAATTGTGCAACGGTACGCGGTTGTCCGTCAAGAATCTGATAAACAATGTGATTTAACCGACGACAATCAATAAATCGCAAGGCCAATCGTTGGAAGTATGTGGGATTAATCTCGAATTTCCCTGTTTGACGTGCGGTCAGCTGAACGTTGCCTTTTCACGTTTTGGAGAACCGACTTCGTTGTTTGTTTTTGCGACGGAAAACTAATCGAAAAACATTGTTTGTCATACCACTCTCTACTGAGTTTATCTAAAGGCATTAAATTGGGGCAAGTTCGCTGGGTCCGCTAGTTTCAACTAAAAATCGATTAATTTCAATAATTTAAGTCTACATTGAAATCGATTAAAAAACTCACGAAATTTGTAAACGTTGATGCCACAAATTAACCAAAATTATTGTTGGCACTAGGTTATTCACTTCCCGTTTTCACAAGTAAACAGAAATCATGCCAACACTATTACAAGCAGTAACAGATATGAAACACTTCAAATATCGCCAAAAGCTTTACCAGCAGCCCAAAATGGTTTCCAATTCACTTGTTATCCAAACAATTAACCTGAGTTCAACCTAATAAATTGACAATCGCAATTACATTCACTTATGGTGTGAATGTAATAATTTCTTCCTAAGACTGCAGATAAATAGGTAAAAACTAGTTTAATTTCCACAAGTGACAACGGGAAAGCGCCGAATACAAATAAAAACGCTTAAGATACATATTTTATTATTTACTAAAAAGTAACAAAAACTACAAAGCTTTTGAGTCAATAATTTACCTGGCGACAATACATACGTAAATTATATGAATTCCAAATCACACCATTGTACAAATTATTTAAAATTTAGTTATACCCAAATACACTATCAATATTTTCACAATCAACAGAGCATAAATTATTGTAATGGCGGAAACATATGTCCGGTTGGCCGTAATAATTTTATGTGAAGTCAATTTAATACGCCATATGAAAAAAATAATACCTCTCATAATGTATGCACTCGGACCCAACATCCGTTGGAAGTAATATGTTTTTTTCTATATATACATGTATATATATACATCAAGAACAGCACATAAATCATATTTATCAATATGTGCAGGAAATCAAATCATATTAAAATTATGAAATGAAAGCGGGGTAAAGCACTGACATGTCAAAGGAAGTTGGACAGGAGAATCATTTAGCTCCATATTCAATTTATACAAACTATGGTATGAGTATTGTTCATAATATTACATAGTATGTAATTTTCATAAGTAAAAAAATCAATAACGTATTTTATTGAATACAAGTCATGCTCTCAGGTAGACGGAAAATATGAAAGGCTGCTTTGGGCACTACTCAATTATTTAATGTTTCATCGTTTAAATAGTAAACTTGGGTTGTATGGATTAGGTATGATTTGTCGGTAGAATTATTGACTTCTTTGTAAAAATATCCCTTTAACAGAGGCCAGACACACATAGAAGATGACGGAAAAGCGACAACAAGCGCAGTAACCTATTTGAGGAAAAAGATGGAATTTATTGTTTAAGATGAATCGCTGCCTCCTTCGTTATAACTCTGGGCATGTATATAGGATATTTGAAACATCTTCGCTTACACGACAGTAGACCGGTAAGTGTCGTTCCTAAATACCTGTCAAATATTAGACAGTACATAAACTAAGTGGAATTGGGAATTTTCTAACCAGAATCTCTCTTTGGCAGAGCTCCCAATGTCCGAGAGATCACGTATTTCCGGGCAATGTCATTGAACGTCCGTTCAGTGGGTTTAGTGGTAGCAAATGTGAGAAGAAGAAGTAACCTAATGGCATTTTACCACCGATGCCACTTAGGAAGTAGATGACAGAAGTTACTGAAGCTCAACACATCGGCTCTTATAGTGGCTTTGGCAGCCCCAAGAAACTAGGATCAGGCCAATAAGCCATTTTCCTTAAACCAAACCAATTATTATGAAAACATAAAGAAAAGTAACCAGTAAGAAAGTTTCAGTCGGGAATATCGACTTACATATACTCTCACCCTTAGTAAAACATAAATTTGTCTGGTATATCGAGTGGTACATTTGTATTGGAGGTACCAGAAGGGGCGTGGCTAGACCTACAGTTTTTTCCCCAAAATGTTATCCTCATTTAGCTTTATTAAATACAAAATTTGGACACGATCACGGTGGGTGTTTTGATTGTACTACTCCATCTCTAAAGTGGGCGGAATGGTACATTTGCATGGGAGGTACCAGAATGGGTGTGGCTAGACTTCTAATTTGTTATCCAAAACTTTATTCTGCTTGAGCTTTACTAAATACAGAATTTGGTCACAATCGTGTTTGATCTATTAAAAATATTAATTGATTTCTAAAGTGGGCGGTACCTAATGGGTGTGAGAGGTACCAGAAGGGGCGTGGATAGACTTTCAGTTTTTTCTCCAAAACTGTATCCTGGTATAGCTTTACAAAATAAAGAATTTGGGTACGATCACGCTGGATTTATTGATATTATTGGTGCATCTCTAAAGTGGGCGGAAAGGTACATTTGTATAGGAGGTACCAGAAGTGGCGTGGCTAGACTTCCAGTTTTCTCTCCAAAACTGTATCCTGGTATAGCTTATCTAGATACAGAAATTGTGTACGACCCCGTTGGGTGTATTGATATTATTACTCGATTTCTAAAGTGGGCGGAACGATATATTTGTATTAAAGGTACTAGAAGGGGCGGGGCCATGTAGCCCATTTTCAATACCGTAAGTAGTTTTGGGGCAATATGAACCTATGCAAAGTTTTAAAGCAATTGGTTACGTCTTTCGAAAGTTATCGTGCGTACCTGCCGGACAGCCAGACGGACATGGCTTAGCGACTTAAAGCATTCTAATTCAGACTAATTAGCTTCGCGTCAACAAAAAACATGGTAGTGAGTGGAACCAGATTCCTTCAAAAAGATATGCACAAAGCAATCTGGATATCCCCAGATCAAACAAAAGAAGCCAGATTGATCACGTTGTAATTGATGGAAGGCATGTCTCAAGCCTTGTGGACGTGCGTGTGGTGCGCGGTCAAATACTTCCTCGGATAATCACCTTGCAGTTGCAGCCACGGTACGCACGCGATTAAGCAGTGCGTTGTAACCAAACGCAAAGAAAGATAGACATCACAAAGCTGCATACAACGGAGCTAGCCAATGCCTATACCAACCAAATCTCTCAATTACTTCAAACCAACCCCCCTAATTCTGATGTTATCGACACCCAATGGTAGCATATTACGAATTCTATGACCACTGCGGCCAAGACCGTACTGGTTTATGAAAAACAACGCTCCGACAAGTCCTGCTAAGATAAGGAATTTTGCAAATAGTCTGAAGAAAAGGATGCTGCATAAGGGCAAAACTGCAGGCAGTGCTTGCAGTGACGTAGCTTTATAATGAGAAGGGGAGGGAGATGCTACTTCTGGCTGGAAGAAAAGAAGAGAGCCACGTTATCGAAAATATTGGGGTAGAGGTGAAGCCCCACAGTTCTACCAAAAGGTAAATAGTACAGGTTTTTGTCCTGGAATCTCCACATCGCATACAAGGTCCCGTCTAGTGTTTTATGTGAAAGAATAAAGCCTCTTTTAGCGAACCTGTTTGGACCTTATCAGTGTGTCTTTAGACCTGAAAAATCCACGACCGACCGAAATTCAGAAATGCACACCTACCATCCGTTTATCGACTACCAAGCTGCATTCGACAGTCCGATACGACAGAAACTATTAGATGCTATGGTTGAATTTGGCATAGCCGCGAAGCTGATACGACTTTGCGGGATGACACTGACTGACGCGAAGTCTTCTGTGAAAATAGGCACAAATGTAACAGAACCATTTTCTACCAAACGAGGCTTCAGACATGGCGATAGTCTATTTTGCGATCTCCTTAAAATCGTAATGGAGATGATCATGACTGGCACCATCCTAACAAAAGCCACAAGCTTTTCGCGTATGCCGATGATATAGATATCATTGGACGAGGACTGCGAGTTGTTACTGCGCTCTTTTCGGGCATTGAAAAGCAGTCTGCAAGAGAGAGTCTGGTGATTAACGGGGACAAGACCAAGTTGTTTGTTTCAACGAAAAAAGGGTTGGCTCTTTAGGGACGCTGCGTGTACTTTGGGAACTATAATTTAATGATGTCTGCTGGAAATCAAGAGACGATTTTTGATTGCAAACCGCTGCTATTATGCGCTGAGCAAAGCGTTTTATTGATAAAGGCCTCTCTCTACGAACGAAGATCCAACTCTACCAGACACTGATACTACCTGTCTTGCTCTACTGAAGTTTTCAAGAGAAATACATCCCAAAATATTTGGACCCATCATTGTTTACGACGAGTTCCGTCGTCGAATGGATCACGAGCTGTATGAGCGGTACAACGACATCGAAGTAGTCAAGTTTAATATACCGAAAATGCTCCGGCTTGAAAAGTCTTCGACTGACACATCGCCAAACGGAGTCAGACTGATTGATTTCTCTGCAGCAAGGGTAATTAGCAGCACACGATTTGACTATAAAAACATTCACAAGGCAACGTGGATACTTTCTGATCGAGATACGAGAAATCAAATAGATCGCGTGGTAATCGATGGACAGCACGCGTCAAGTGTCTTAGACGTACGAGTGATCAGGAGTGCGAACATCAACTTGTATCACCACGTCACTGCATTGAAGGTGCGTACTAGGATAATCAGGCACAGACAAACCTGGACATCGTTATACTGCAGACCACTTAGATAGCCAACGCCTATTCCAACCAACTCACTCAACTACTTCGAGATGGCCCAACTCAAACTAGCGCGCAATGGCAATATATTGCGTACTCTGAAAAAACTGCGCGATCCTTACTGAGGTATGTGAAGCCCTTAAACGATAATAACTGGTACGACTCAACGCAACGCCACCCGGGAACAAGATGCTGCAAACAGGCTGTTCGTGAATAGTGCAGGGAGAAAAAGACTCGACTCTTTGGGCGAAAACCAAGAGCTGAAGGAGCAGAATAATGTGTGCATTTAAGTATACATGAACAGAGGTGAAGCCTTAAAATTCTACCAGAAGATAAATGGTAGAGTACATGGAACAGGTCTTCTCTATTGATAAGAAAAGAATGGTCATCTCATTACTGACTCCGAGAGTGTACTGAGAATATGGAAAGATCACTTCTGCAGCCTATTGATGTTCGTAAATTCGGTTGCTAGAGACTGTGTATCAATCCGAGACGATGAGCAACGAGCAACGGTTACGCCGGCTAGGCCATGTCGTGAGGACCACGAAGGACGGTGCAAAAGAGGGAGACTCCTACCAGTTAAAGGAATCACTGACGCTGCTTAGTAGGACTGATTGGAGACGGTGCGTACAAGATCGACGCGAATGGAAAGCTCTTATCATTTCGTCCTCTGACTAAGACAATACGATATAATCAAATATGCTGTCAAGTTGTTTTTGAGGCTATTAATAATGTAATTTGGTGTGAATATCCCTTTCATAAGACTAAAAAATGGGTATTAAGTTTTGTTTTTTCGAAATTTCAATAAGGGCCGGTAGAAATGGACGTGTCACTAAATCAGAAAAATTGCCATTGTGACCAAATACGTGAGCCAACAATCATGAAATTTGGAGAGTATATTTAACTCCTCGAGTAAAAAAAAAACTTCAGCTAGGGGCGGTATAATCGGGGGTAGAATCAAAGAAGATATATATTTTTTGTATGTTTAACCAACTCAGTCTAATTTTGCTCAAAATATACGGTGAAGAAAATCAAAATCTGGTAACTCTCACACAAAATGACCCGTTTTTGAGGAAAAAAAAAATTTTCCCCATAACTTCAAAACGAAAATGTGCAGGATATTTGAATATGGTAATTTTTATATTCTTGCCATAGTAGACAAAACTTCAAGTGGAAGCGTTTTTTTCCATATATGCAGCACCCCCCCCTTTCTGTAACCAGATTTCCATACTTATCCTTACAAGAGGTACCAGTACCGTAAGCTTTTGCTTTCATTTTCAGGAAAAATTTTGTGCTTTACAACATCCCCCAGCGCTATGCGACATTATTCGTACCAGGATTTGCCTGACCGCTGTTTTTCATATCCAAGCACGGTTGTTGTGGCGGTTGCCATGAAATGCGCAATATACTGCCAAGGTATCCGGAACGTCAGAAGTAGAGGCGTCGTAGATGATTAGAAAGCTGGTTGAAGTAGGCAGCGGCTTTCTCTGTAGCTTGCATCTTTGCGATGTAGATATAGCGTGATGTAGAAATTTTTCGACTTGTGGTTTGTGGCTATTCAATCGCGAGACGAGATTTCTGAGTCTCTGGCCAATTACAAATCCACATCCTCAAATGCAGAATACCCAAACACAAAATCAGCATTTCAAATGTCTCGAACAAAACATCCCCAATTTCTGTGTGAAAACGACTAAAATAATGTTTAAAATCGCAGCGATTTAAACACAACATAAACCTGTTTTTGAAATTTACCAATTGTGTGTTACGGTTAAAAACCCAGGGTTTTAGTACATTGTGTACTTATAAATAAGCCAGTAACGTGGTTAAATATGAACTGGTTTTAAGTTTCACAGAAGATTTGGAAAGAAAGAACTTTAAAACGATATAAAAGTTCAACAAATTAACTCTATGATAACAACTTTCAATATAACCAGCATTACGGAATTTTGAAAACTTTAAAGTGTGTTGTGCGTTTATTGAAAATCACTGGGTTTACTATATATGAGTCGATTTTGATATGATATCTTAAAATAAAAATGCTTTCAAACTAAAATTCTTTTAAATTTAGATTCTATACATCCGGTTATGCAAAAATCAAAGTTGAGATGTTGCAGCTGCAATACGCGTCAATTGCTGTGATATCATACGGACATTGAATATGTTATCTCAACTCCAAGGCAGTTACAAAAAAGTGTGCATCAAATCCCTATAACTGAAAACATTAAATATATGTCATAGCAAAAGCTGTATCCAGAAAATCTAGTATAGACCCTAGACACTTTTGATGCTTACATTGTCTACTTTTAACAAACCAAACTGTATCCAAATGAAATACACATAATCCAAGAGCAACAACTATGTATTAGCTTGACTATCCCACAGATACTCTTAATGGTATCTCTTAACCTTCCACATATGTATGCAACCTTTTCGTGTATATTTATAATACAATGAAAACTTTCGTATATCCTTTAAGAGCGTGTGTACACATAAGTAAATATTGTTCTTTACCCTTGTCCACATCCATAATTTCCTGTAGTGGTTTTGTGTAAACAAAACCTATAAGGTATGACATTTTTACGTTTTTGTCAGTCACAAAAAATAAATACATACAAATAAAACCCATATCAAAGTCAACAACCCAAAACCTCCGCATACATTTAGATTTCATATTCCTACCGAACGAATCTCATCATTTCGTAGTCACAAATGTGAAGCTAAAATTTGCACACAAACAAATGTCAATATTTACCATTTTCTTCAAGTTGTGCTGCAGCCTTAGCGCCGTAAGTGGTTAATGGGGCGGCATCATCATAATAATTACCATTATCCTCACCAACATCCACCTTTGTGCACATTTTATTCCAACACAATGATAACAATTAGTTATTTGGGACAATGACGTACACTCAGCCCCCCTCCCTCCATCATCTGAACACTTGCACCCAAACACGAAGGACGACAATAATACGGATAATCCTCGCATGTATCCATGTAGAGAGCATTTGTTGTTTGTATTCGTGTCACGGGCGCACACACTATTCAAATGGAAACAATGTTGCAACATCGTTTAATTTGAGCATATTACAGCTGTTGGCATTGATGTTGCATGAAAATTACACCTGTTCTAATTGACAACGTGTCGAGGCAACAATATGGCATGATTAAAGTTTTAATCGACAATGCCTGTGAACCGGAGTGACAATATGCAAATCAGCAACTGCGGGCAAGAAAAAAGCTTCACATAATCACTGCTGGAAAAAGGGTTTTTGCGATTATTGTGTATGCTTTGCTTAACTGATTGTGTTCACCGGCTCCGAATGGATGCAATAGGCAGAGTGCTAACTAACGCATGTTTTCAAATGATGTTGAAATATTCAAAACTCAAGAGATATGATGCAGGGAACATAATTCAAATATACGCACTTTAGCTTAGGAATGAGGAAATATAACTCTAGATGTAGAAAGTATATGAGGGAAATTTTACGAAAATAACAAAAATGTTTGAAAATGGCGAGAACCAACTACAACAACAACCGTAATTGCTTTGATTTATAAAATTTTAAATTTGCACCTTTTCTCGCTTTATTTAAAATTCAACAAGTAAACTAGTTAAATGAAGAGTAACCTGTTAGTCAGGTCTTGTATTGAGGGAGTTGAGTGATCGTTATTGAGTAACAAACAATCATTTAAGAAGATCACCAAGCTTCTAACGACATAAGAATCAAACGAACTTATTAAAATGGGCGACCAGATCACCGCCGGTTTTATTATTGCGCCATCTATATCTATCGGCTTTTGTCGACTTAGAATGATAGCCGCACTACACAAGTCACCGATGTTATTAACTACCCACAAGATTATAAAAGAAACCAATATCAAAGAAAAAATGGAATTGAACTATTTCCGTTAGTTTTGTATGTACCCATTGGTGTCATTCGAATTTAAGCGTCTAACGTGTGAAGTTGTAAGTTATTGAAAAGTTACGTATTCGAACGTCATCGCTTCCAACCATTCACTCTTATGTTGGCATCGGATTTGGATTTGAAGACGATGACGCCTTGGCATGCTGACCACATCAAGCAGCATGGTCTCGGAACGGCCATGATTTACGCTCTCCTGCTGCTACTTTGGTTTGCTGTTACTGCCACCACCATGGATTCGGAGTGGAGTGACCTTGATTTGCCGGAGCGGGAACGAAAATATTTACTTCGGAGCGCTCCGAATCCCTGCCAAACAGTGACAAGTTTAGGATGTACATAGGTCTTAAGAGCCACATAAGGATTGCGATCTCTCCAGAAATGACAACTGTGGTTCAACTTCAAGTTGAATGTCAAAAGGCATATAGGATTCCGCTAAGAGTTAATTGGGCGTAGTTCTGGGCTCAAATTGGTGCTGCAAGTCCAAACTCAGTATCAATGATGCCTCTCGATGTCAAATTGGATATCATTCGTAGGACAGATGGGTCATGGACTGCAACCAGCGCTTCTAGAGGGGTATTTAGTCAAATCGAGGAACATATATTTGGGGACTATATCTAAATCTGAACCGATTTCTCTCAATTTTAGTACAGATTGTCTCTAGCCCAAAATACGAAGATGTGCCAAATTTTAAGAGGAAGCAAAATGCGGCCTTTAAAGCTGTCAAAATGTAAATCGGCCGAATCATATAGATAGAGGCTATTTATTAATCGAACCTGATATGGCTGGGCCAATTCAAATGCCATGTGCCACATTTCGTAAAGATCGGTCGAAAAATATAACCTGTAGAGGAGTATTTAGTCAAATCGGGGAACATATATGTATATGGAGCCCATATCTAAATCTGAACCTATTTGTCTCAATTTTAGTATAGATTGTCTCTGGCCCAAAAGACGAAAATGTGGCAAATATCATTGCGATTGAAGCAAAATTTCAATATGTACTTCGAGAACAAAAGCAGAAAAAAACAAAAATCTGTAATCTACCACTTTTCCCGCCCCTTTTTTAGGCGTGGCACTACCATTTTTACAGCACATAATCTTTGAAGTCCCAAGATTTATCAGTTAAAGTTTTAAAGTGATATCTGTTGTAATTCAAAAGTTATGATTTTTGGATCGTGTCTTCCCAAAATGTGCCACTGTGCGCTGCAGCATTGGAGTTGCTAATGGATACACACTTTCCGGGATGTTTAGATGCGGACAATGCGGCCGGTAGTATCAGTCCACCTACGTTAAAAAACAATACGGACTTAAGTTTTGTGTATAATATAAGGGATAATGAGCAGGTGAAGTGGGCCATAAGTACATTTGAGTCCAAAATATAGCCTGCTCCTGATTATATAATACCAATCATGCTGCAGGTCTCTGTGCATGTTATAACTCCGATTTTGTTGGAAATCTTTAAGGCCTGTATCCGGCTATATATTTCAGAGAAATAGAGCGTGATCAAGGTGGTCTTTATACCTAAGGCGGGTAAGCCCGTTCATGATTCCTCAAAGGACGGAGTACCTCAATCAGTCAATGAGAATCTTGGCTTACGCGTACGACGTGGTCAACACTGTACACTGTACAAACAAAAATTATATGTATCTAAAAGGGACAATATCGGTTTTGTAAATGGATGGTACCAGAAGGGGTTTGTCAAAAAGTTAATTTTTTGAGGTTTTGCCTCCTTCAAGATTAAATAACTGACCAAATTAATTATCCCCCAGGTGCCGGTTTGAAAGTTATGGCAGAAAAATGTATTTTCCAAAAATATGTCATTATGTATGGGGGGTACCAGAAGTGGTGAACCGGTATAGTCTATATTTATTTCTGATTCAAATCTTCATAACCGTATTACTTACTTAAAATTTGACTGAATTCAGTGTACTTACAAAAAGGATATGTATGTAAGACAATGTGGGTGAATTTGGTCGTTTGCATGTGAGGTACCAGAAGGGGTGCGTCAAATAGTTAGGGTTTCTGAGGTTTTGTCTCCTATCATAAGATCAAATTTCCACAACCGTACAACTTACGTCAAATTGGACTGAATTCGGTGTACTTACAAAACAGATATGAATGTAAGACTATGAGGGTGAATTTGGACATTTATATGGGAGGTACGAGAAGGCGTGTGTCAAATAGTTAGTTTTTTTTTGAGGTTTCGCTTCATATTGCAGTATAAATTAAGCGATCACATTTTCATTACCCCCAAGTGTCCGTTTGGAATTTATGATAGAAATATTATTTTCCAAAAATAGGTCATTTTGTGTGGAAGTTACCAGAAGGGGTGAACCGATATAGTCCATTATCATTTCTGATTCAAATTTCCACAACCGTACAACTTACGCAAAATTTTACGGAATTCAGTGAACTTACAAAAAAGATATGTGTGTAAGACTATGAGGGTGAATTCGGTCATTTGTATGGGAGGTACCAGAAGGGGTGTGTCAAATAGTTAAATTTTTTCTGAGGTTTCGCTTCCTATTGCAATAAAAATTAATCGACCAAGTGTCCGTTTGGAATTTATGATAGAAATATTATTTTCCAAAAATAGGTCATTTGTAAAGGAGGTACCAGAAGGCTTGAACCGATATAGTCCATATTCATTCATTCAAAATTTGAGTAAATTCAGTTTACTTACAAAAAAGATATGTATGTAAAACTATGAGGGTCAATTCGGCCATTTGTATGGGAGGTACCAGAAGGGGCGTGGCAAATGTTTCGGTTTTCATAAAGGTTACTATTGCAAGATAAATTATCTGACCTAATTTTAATACCCTCCGATACTCTGTTTGGCAGTTAGGAAAGAAATATTAATTATCCAAATATACGTAATTTTGTATGGGAGGTACCGGAAGGGGTGGGGCTATTCAGCCCATTTACAATCCCATAAAAATATTAATACTGATAAATTTTCATACCGATCCGTTAAGGTTTACTAGGGTTATCCTGTCCTCCATCCATTCAGCCAGCCAGCCAGACAGACGGACATAGCTTAATCGTCTTCAAAATACCTGAAACGAATTTGGTCTTTAGATACTTGGGGTCTAACTCGTCTCCCTTAATGCGTTACACTTTTTTCGTTTCAAATGATATATACCCTCATCCCTAAGGGTGATGGTATAATTATTAAAAAATTTGGTAATTTTGTATGGGAGGTACCAGAAGGGGTGGGGCTATTAGGCCCATTTACAATCCCATTTGTTCCTTTTGAAATATATTAATTCTTCTTCTTTAATGACAGCAACAACAGTGCCATCAGTAGCCGCACGTAGATAAGTATTCCAAGCTTTTCGGTCTTTTGGGCTCCGTAGATAGTTCGTCACATCAAGCTTAGTAAACAGCTCTTTCACCTGGTCCATCCTTCGGAGTTTTGGTCGCCCCCTCCTGAGCCGCCTTTCGAGTTTATTGCCGCAGACTTTTTAAGCCTGAGCATTTTCGTCCATTCGTACAACGTGTCCAAGCCAGCGCATTCGGTCTATTTGAACGCGCTTGACTTCGTCGATGTAGTTGTACAGCTTATACAGCTCATGATTCATTCGACGACGGTACTCGCCGTTCACGATGAGAGGTCCAAATATTTTGCGGAATATTTGTCTCTCCAATACTCCCAGAATAGATTGATCCGCTTGTGTTATTATCCAGGATTCTGCGCTGTAGAGCAAGACAGCCTGATCTTTGTTCTTCGAGAGAGCGATTTGTCGTTTAATCGCTGGCTTAGCGCATAGGTTTGCGATCAATATTAATTCTTTTAAATGTTTATTCCGATCAGCTAAGGTTTTCTCGAGTTATCCTGCTCAGCAGCCAGGCAGACAGAAGGACATAGCTCAATCGTCCTGAAACGGATTGTGTTTTAAGATACTTGTGTGCGTTACACTTTTTATACCATCACCCTTAGGGATGAGGGTATATATCATTTGATACGAAAAAAAGTGTAACGCATCAAAGGAGACGAGTTAGACCCCAAGTATCTTAAGACCAAATTCGTTTCAGGACATTTTAAGACGATTGAGCTATGTCCGTCTGTCTGGCTGGCTGGCAGGCTGGCTGGATGGGTGGCCAGCAGGATAACTTGAGTAAACCTTAACGGAGCAGTATGAAAATTTTCCAGCATTAATATGTTTCAAAACGAACTAATGGGATTGAAAATGGGCAGAATAGCCCCACCCCTTCTGGTACCTCCCATACAAAATTACCTATTTTTGGATAATTTATATTTGTTTCATAACTTCCCAACGGACGATCGTAGGATATTTAAATTTGGTCAGTTTATTTATCTTGCAAAAGTAAACAAACACTACGAAAACCGAAACCTTTGCCATATCCCTTCTGGTACCTCCCATACAAATGACCTAATTGACATTCATAGTTTTACATACATATCTTTTTTGTAACTAAACTAAATTCATTCAAATTTTGCATATGATGTTTGCATATGAAAACTGGACTCAGCAATGAATATGAACTATATCGGTACACGCCTTCTGGTACCTCCCATACAAAATTACCTATTTTTGCAAATTTTATATTTCTCCCATAACTTCCAAACGGACACTTGGAGGACAATGACAAATGGTCGGTTAATTTATCTTGCAATAGGAAGCAAAATCTCAGAAAACCTTACTATTTGACGCACCCCTTCTGGTACCTCCCATACAAATTCCCGAATTTACCCTCATAGTCCTACATACATATCTTTTTTTGTAAGTAAAATTAATTCAGTCAAATTTGGCGTAACTTGTACAGTTATGAAGATTTGAATCAGGAATGAATATGGATTATATCGGATCACCCCTTCTGGTACCTCCCATACAAAATTACCTATTTTTAAAAAATTAACATTTATCCCATAATTTCCAAACGGACACTTGGGGGGTAATGAAAATTGGTCAATTAATTTATTTATTTATTTCAGAAAACCGTACTATTTGACGCACTCCTTCTGGTACCTCCCATACAAAATACCGAACATACCCCCATAGTTTTAAATACATATATTTTTGTAAGTACAGTGAATACAGTCGAATTTTGCGTAAGTTGTACAGTTATGATAATTTGAATGAGGAATGAATATGGATTATGCCGGATCACCCTCTGGTACCTCCCATACAAAATGACCTTGTTTGGAAAATTAATATTTCTCCCATAATTTCTAAACCGGCACTTGAAGGATAATCAAATTTGGTAATTAATTATCTTGTAATAGAAATTATTATTGGGTGATGGTATTTATCAGTCAGTTTACCTGACTGAAATTTCTGTACTGGTTCTCGTATCAAATGATATATATGCTCATCCCTAAAGGTGATGGTATGAAAAAGGACAATGTTTACTTATTTAGCTGATGTCTATTTCGCAATCGTATATATGTACTTAGGGACTGGCCGTGGCATGATGGTTAAAACATACGACTACCATGCGGGAGATCCCAGGTTTAACCCTTGGCTCTAATCATCTACAAAGTATATCTTTCTTTCATTGCCGGCCACTCGAATGTTGTCGACAGCAACTTCGCAGTATTAGTGTCGAGTCAATCGGCATGCCTAGTAAAAGCTTCTCAAACAGTGACGTTCGCATTCGTCGGTAAAACAAGTAGCTGCCGTTAGTTGTGAATCTAAAAATAGCAGGCGTGTTAATTCACAACAATGGGAGAAGCTATCCCATACCTCATTCATGGGATGTAAAGGGAAAGTAAGTAAGCAATATATGTACTTAACTTTTCCAAAGTCATATTATTTCCTATTAGACATACAGATATAGAAATTATTGAGTAATTTGAAATTATGCTCGCATATGTTAAATAGCCTAGATGTAGGAAGATAAGTAATTTTTACATGCATCAGCAACTCTTTTTGTTTACTAATAAACATATAACGAAGAATTATATATGTTACTATACTCAAGCAACATATGCTGAGACAACATGAGATCGTGACAGTTTAGTCCTTTATATTGACAACGTGACATGAATCGAAATTGTATGTTTAAGTGATAGTAGAATACTGCCATACGTAAAGAGGTAATTATGTGAGATGAAAAAGAATAAAGAAAACTAAATACTACATTAATATTTGGATATATATGAGATAAAAGCCAACACTTAGGATTTTATTAAAATCCATTTAAAACACAAAATATTTGTAATGACAAATATTAACACTGTGTGTGCTAAAATCT
The DNA here is from genome assembly GCA_964034835.1 of Muscina levida. Taxonomy (NCBI): domain Eukaryota; kingdom Metazoa; phylum Arthropoda; class Insecta; order Diptera; family Muscidae; genus Muscina; species Muscina levida. The sequence goes on along the minus strand of OZ035883.1, from coordinate 115,240,793 downwards.
GTAAAATTGGCACCACCAACTGTGCGTGGAAATGGGTGATAGTACCGCATTGTATCTAGAACCTTCTGTGGTAAGAGCAAATTTACCAAACGACTGTGGTAGGTAATAAGCCTCACATAACGAATTAAATTTACTTAAATATGTGTGTGAATATCACAGTACAACATTTTTCAGCTCATTGATTTGGGACTCAATTCTGAGAACTGCAAGTTAAAGTAGCCCCAAAAAGAAGAAGTTCTGCTTCATTCGTTTTGTCAAGTTACATGCCATAATATTTTAATATCGATTTGAAGTTAGTAAGTTTCGTATCGGGGAATTTGTCACGTTTAAGGCTCTTTTGTATAACATATCTCGAGAACCACAAGTCCGATTTAGCTGAAAAAAATAAAGAATTACAATTATTTTATTCTATTCAGATAACGTTTCCCTACATAAGCAACAGTTTCACTTTTCCATTCATCAAATGATTTTGAACTGGGTTTATTTTGTTGCAGTTACAATAAAACTGTTGTACTCCGTGGCGTTTGATCTACGTGGAATATTCCTTATGATAATCATACGCCACCATTTAAAAATATAACAACAGAGTGTCACGTTCGTAGGTCGGGAGACCCCTTCTGTCCGTTAGCTGAAACGATAGGCTGACGGGCAGAAGGGGTCTCCCGACCTACGAACGTGACAAAATGGCGCCCAACGTGGGGCCCGAGAAATCGGGTCAATCAAACATCCAGAAAGCTGAGACAAAGAGCCACGAACACCCATTCTATTCCTCCCGTAAGTCCGGAGAGTCGGCTTGTAAGCCCACTTCACTGTTGCGACGTGGCAGGAATCGGTGGGGGGAACGTGGGTTTAGTGTCGGCAGATAGGTGATAAATCTTTAGAGGGAGGCGTAAGACAGGTGCGGTGAATGAGAATTGACTCAACCTAAGCGACGTTTATCCAAAGAAGGTTAATTACTTTTTTTTCTAATTTAATTGTTTCATGTTTGCGAGAAATAGACCAAATTGTTAACGTATCCTAGGAGGCGAGTGGCGATTAGGCACTGAATTACGAAGCGATCAGGCTTCAGTTTAGTAGCAATAGCTGCTTCCAATCAGGTAACGTTAACAATCCCAGTTGTTTCAAAAAAATGCTTGGACATTACATTATCAGTAATAGTGGATAGAATGGTAAATTTCGGTATTTGGCAGTTTTTTTTGTTAATTTTTGGCTTCCTTAAAAGTTTTTATTTTTCGTTACTTTTTCCTTCCCTGAGGTTGCGGTGGTGTACGATACCCGTTAGACCTGTATGAAAAATAATTTGTATATTCCTTTTTTGAATTGATAAAACCTATTATAATTTAAGTAATTTATTAAAATAAAAGGTTGTTTGAGTTGATTTTTTGTTCCAATAAAAGATCCTTAAAGTTTGAAAAATTTGTGGGTTAAGAAGTAACTAGACAGTAGACACGAATGGTAAAGACTAGGTCCCAATCGTATGAAAGAGAACATCAACCATCCGAATTGTTATCGGCGACAATGGAGACCACGAATACAGCAATGGTTTCCGCGGCGGCAAACTCAGCCAATGCCGGGAACGCAACTGTTCCCCCAGTGGACGTGATGGCCACAGGGATGTCGAGCGAAGCACTTTCGGCCGAAGGTATGAGCGACGTCGAAGTGGATAGCCCAGTCACACCAAATTTTACAAGTCAGACCGCAATCCGAGTACACAGAGAAAGACGAGAAGGCACCGAAGGCGAAAAGCGTGAATCGCGAGCAAACAGTCTTCACGGAGTCATTGACTCAGCGATGGCGGTAGGGCAAATGGAATTGGTACGGGTACTAGAGGAAAAGTTGAAAGAGATGTTGCCTAGATTAGTACAGGAAACCTTGAGGGAATCGGTATCGCAGCTAGATACTAGGCGGCAGAATCCAATAACAGCTAACGCAGTAAAAGCGACATCGTTACCGGATACGCGGAAAATACCAGTAATTACCGACGACAGGTACAGAGGCGCAACCGCACAGGCGGGAACTTCTGCAGCGGAGGTATCCAATCGCCAAATAGCTTCGTCACAACCAGGTGCAATGGTAGAGCAGGGTTTCCGTTTGCAGAATGATATGCCCGGTGATTCCTTAGGAGCGTATCCGCAGAACAAGAGTCCACACACATTGCCGTTGGGACTCACATATAGAGTGGTAACTGAGCAAAATGTTCTTCCGATTCGCAATTGCCTGACGTCGGGGCAGTGTCTGGCAACAGAACAACAGCAGGGAATGACTCAGCAAAGATCTACGTGTGTACAAGCTGGGTATGGAGTCCCCTTTTATGGAGGCTTACAGCAGCAGCAGATACCAGGAGTTACGTCCACCTGGCAGCAACCAGCACCAATATCGCAACAAGCAGTGGACCAAGCTAGACCACATCAAGATACTAGTCACAACTTTAATCCTCGACTTGGACTCAATGGGGGTTCGGCGAAGACTGGACAGGTGGACAGGGCCTGGGGCCACAAGGGGCTCGAGGTTTTTACCCCCAATATGACCAAAGCCGAAACTATGCGCAACAGGCGACTCTTCGTCGGATAGAAGTAGAAAAATGGGGGATAAAGTTTGACGGCACACCAAAAACTATTGGAGTCGAAGATTTTGTTTTCCGAGTCGAGGCCCTGAAAGAAGACTATCATTGTGAATGGGAAGAAGTAATAGTTTAACTTCATCATCTGCTGGAGGGGCCAGCCCTGGATTGGTATTGGTTGGAGAGAAGGCCCCCCAGCATGGTAAGTTGGACTGAATGGAGGGAAGCGCTACTAACCCGGTTCCGTCGGTTCGAGAGCGATTTCGAAGTGCAGAGAAGGATGATGGATAGGAGGCAGGGTCCCCAAGAATGCTTCGAGGATTTTTGTAATGCCGTAATGCGATTACGAAATCAGCAGAGGCGCCCGATAAGTGAGGAGGATGTGGTCACGATTATGAAGACCAACTTAAAACCAGCAATGGCCGCTTTGGTGTTTCCTATTCGAATTTTCGGCATGAACCATTTCCGCCAAGAATGCAAAAAGGCAGAGGCTTTACTTTCCAGTCAGCGACAGAGTAACCCGGTGAACCGACAGCCAATGGCTCCTCGAGTGTATGAATTGGAGATAGAAGAACAAGTAGTCTCAGGCGTTGAGGGGGTCGAGGCTATCAATCACTCGAACTATGTGTGTTGGAACTGCAAGACTCCAGGACATGGTTTTATGGATTGTCCAGCTACCAGTCGACGTATTTTCTGTTTCAGATGCGGAATGGATGACGTCGTGACTCCAAGGTGTCCTAGATGCCAGGGAAACCGAAAGGCGGACCCGAAAATGGGCGAGACGGGTCCGGCCACCAACAAGCCCCGATAAGCAGTGAGTTGACAGGAGAAGAAGAAAGATATTCGAGAGTGAGAATTGTGGCAAATCAAAATAAGAAGGAGGAGGAAAAAAGTTGCAAAGTTAAGAAAATAAGACCTTGGATCGTGCGCATGAAAGAATATGAAGAGGCTAGGAAAAGAATATTCGGTACGGATGGTGAAAAGGAATTAAATCAGGATGCCGAGGAATCTAATGAAGTAAATAATAGGGTTAATAATAATAGTGGAAATAATGTTAATACAGCTGAAGCAATCGAAGTACCAGTTAAACAGTTAAGGGAAATTTCTATTAGTGGTAAGAAGGATAAAAATTGTACACGAATAGAGAAAGCAAGACACCGGTATCACAAAAGGAAAACGGTTCGTAGAGACATCGCGGCCGCGTCACTATATGAAGGGGACGATACCCGTTTGTATACCCGTATCACCATTGGGGACCAGCAGATCGAAGGGCTGTTGGACAGCGGGGCTACTGTCTCATGCCTCGGTAAAGGATGTCTCGAGTTTGTAGATAAGACAGGATTACCAATTTTTTCCTATAATTCTGAAATTAAGACCGCAGATGGAACAGCAAACCCTATTGTGGGACGTATTAGGACTGCAATCAAGTTTAATGGAAGAGAAGAGGTTGTTAATTTCTTCCTAGTACCCTCTTTAAGCCGCGAGCTCTACCTTGGAATAGATTTTATGCGAAAATTCGCGTTGTTTGCGAGTGTGGATTGTATTTCCAGTGATTCAGTGGTTTTAGATGAAGAGGTGAAAGGCGAATTAATGTCAACCCAGCACGACTTAACGGCCGAACAAAAATCGCAGCTACAGTCAGCAATGAATATGTTCCCATCGTTTGAGCTCCTGGGATTGGGAAAGACACCTCTGGAGATGCATGTAATAGACACAGCCGAGGCAGCACCAGTGAAACAAAGGCATTATCCTGTATCCCCCGCTGTGCAACAGCTAATGTTTGCTGAGCTGGATCGCATGTTGAGTATGAACGTGATTGAGCACAGCCAAAGCCCTTGGAACAATCCGGTAACCTTGGTACGAAAAGGGATAAAAAACAGGTTATGTCTTGATGCTAGGCGGTTAAATGCCTTGACGGTGAAAGATGCTTATCCACTTCCCAATATCGAGGGACTGCTTAGCCGGTTAGGAGACACGCATTTTATTTCTAGTGTGGATTTGAAAGATGCTTTCTGGCAAATCCCACTTGAAATGTCGAGTAGAGAAAAGACCGCTTTTACGGTACCAGGGAGACCCTTGTATCATTTTACGGTTATGCCTTTTGGGCTGTGCAACGCAGCACAAAGGCTATGCCGGTTAATGGACAAGGTGATACCCGCACATATACGAGAAAGGGTATTCGTGTACTTGGATGACCTCCTGATTGTCTCGCCAGATTTTAAGGTGCATATTACTCTTTTGAGAGAGGTGGCGAAACTACTATCAGATGCAGGTCTAACAATAAATGTAGCAAAATCTCGGTTTTGTTTTCGTGAATTACGATATTTAGGGTACATAGTCGGAGAGGGTAAATTGAGGACAGATCCCGAAAAGATCGCGGCGATTGTAGACTATTGCTATCCAAAGACGATAAAGCAAGTCCGGCGTTTCATGGGTATGACGGGGTGGTACCGCCGATTCATTGCGGATTTTGCAACGATAGCAGCACCAATTTTTAATACCCTTAAAAAGGGCAAAAGTTTTGCATTTGATGAGGAAGCGAAGGTGGCTTTTGATCAACTGAAAAAAGCTTTAACTTGTAGTCCGGTGCTGCAACACCCTAACTTCAACAAGCATTTCTACGTTCAATGCGACGCATCCGATGTCGGAATCGGGGGCGTTTTGTTTCAGATAGATGAAGACGGTGGTGAACACCCCATAGCATTTGTATCACAAAAACTAACATCAGCTCAGAAAAATTATTCAGTGACCGAGCGAGAGTGTTTGGCCGTGGTGATGTCACTGAAAAAGTTCAGGCCCTACATCGAGCTTATGCCGTTTACGGTGATCACCGACCACTCGAGTTTAAAATGGCTGATGTCGAACAAGGAACTAAGTGGAAGGTTGGCGAGATGGAGCTTGTTACTACAGGGTCATGCATTTGATATTGAGCATCGAAAAGGTAGTCAAAATGTAGTGCCAGATGCATTGTCGCGAGTGGATCTAGAGGAGATAGTAGTAGGAGTAGGAGGATTGATCGATCTGGCATCGCCAGCTTTTAAGGATGAGGATTACGTGGAGAAAGCGAGGCTTATAGATGAGAACAAAAATAATCTTCCTGATCTAATGGTAGAAGATGGTTATATATACCGGAAGACAATCCACGCGACGACGGATTTACCTTGCGAGGATTATGTTTGGAAACTGTGGGTCCCTGCAACATTGACCCAAGAAGCCATTAAAAAAGCCCACTGCCCACCCACCGCCGCCCATGGTGGTTTCCACAAAACGCTTCGAAAATTAAGGGAGCTGTATTATTGGCCTAACATGAGTGCAGAGGTACGTTTGTTTGTTCAGGACTGCAGCACTTGTAAGGAGTGTAAGCCAAATTGCCAGAAAATGCGTCAAACTATGGGACCTGAGTTTAAGTTAGAACGGCCATTTCAAAAGTTGTATGTGGATTTTCTGGGCCCATATGTGCGGTCCAAAACTGGGAACTCGTTTATATTTTGGACCACCTTTCTAAATATGTGCTGCTAAAGCCTATGACGAAAGCGAATTCTGCAAAAATAATCAGGTTTCTGAGGGATGAGGTTTTCTATAAATTCGGTGTGCCGGAACATATTATGTCCGACAATGGTAGACAATTTGTTGGAAAAGATTTTAGCTCATTCCTAGAATCTTACGGTGTGAAGCACACAAAGACTGGTTTGTACTCTCCTCAGGCTAATGCCTCGGAGAGGGTCAACCAATCCGTACTAGCCTCGATACGGTCATACCTAGAGGGCGATCAGAGGGAGTGGGACCAAAACTTGTCGGCCATTGAATGCGCGTTAAGATCTTCAGTGCATTCGTCGATCGGAATGACGCCGTATTTTGCTTTATTTGGGACAAACATGATAACACACGGAAGTGTTTATAAACTAGCAAGGAGACTACAATTGTTAAGTGATGGTGAAATGAATGTGCTACCGAAATCGGGACAGTTAGAACTGATCAGGGATAAAGTTAGGAAAAATTTGGCTAAGTCATATGAAAATCGCGCTGAGAAATATAACACGAGAGCCCGCGAGGTTAAATTTGTGCCAGGTCAGGAGGTATTTAGGCGTAATCACCAGCTTAGTGATTTTAGTAAAAACATTAACGCGAAGCTGAACAAAAAATACCTAAAATGCAGAATAGTCCGCGCCGTGGGAAGATCTCTATATGAAATAGAGGACCTAAAAGGAAAGAAAATAGGAGTGTATCATGCCAAGGATCTGAAGCAGTAAACGAGTTTCGAATTTATATCAGCTAGCTTCGTTCTCTAAAATGATTAATGTAGGATGGTTAGTAGGAGGTAGCTAAGGTTTCAAAGTCGGGGTTTTCAACCGGATATGTGTTGGTGCACGATTTTTTTTCTATTGGAAAGGTGTTGGCTTGACTGATTTTGGTTTGGTTTGTCAGCTTTCTTTATGTTTTTCCTTGTGTTTTTTTTTCGTTTTTATAAGCTAACTCCAGTTCCTAACTGCCACTGTTTTTTTTTTAAAACACAAAACAAAAAAAAAAAATTATGAAGCACGAGCGAAATCCTTTTCAAAGAGCAGATTTATTTGTTTTTTTTTTATTTTGGTGTTTTAATTTGAAGGATGGTTTCACTTCCTATTAAGGAATTGGTCTGGGAGAAAACAAAAATCAATGTAAAAGTATACCTTCCCCTTTACGTTACATATGAATCAGTCGAACTGTTATTTTTCATCAGCGGTCAACATGAACGGTGTACCCGAACTGGCCTAATATTTGGTGGTTATTTTTACAAAAAGTAAGCCAACACTTTTTGTATGTTAAATTCTTAATATTTTTCATTATTTGATTTTTATTCATATATTTTAATAAGATTAACAATTTTTCCTTTTTGGGTTGAATTTTTTTTTTTTTGACACGAAAAAAAAAAAAAAAAGCTTTTCGTTAATCAGAGGTTATATCTCTTAGACTTGTCTATCATTTAAAAGCGGGCTTGTTACAATTTCTAATTTTTTGCCCAGATTTCTTTTCGGTTTTTCGTTTTTGATTGGTCTCTTTGGTGGGAACTTTTTAGCTTGGGTGGTAGATATTTTAGGCTCACATTTCGTTCTTCGCTTGAAGTATGTCAAATTTGATATGGTTAGACAAGGTAATGGAGCATGCATTTTTAAATTTGGAAGCACTAAACAAAAATAAGACACATAAAGGCTTTGGTTTCAACTCAGATAAGTTCTACTGGTGTATTAAAAAGAAGAGTGGTGGACTTACAGGAACTTAGTCGCTTAGTCCAACGATGTGGTATCGGTGATTGGATTACAGCAAGTTGTGGGGGTACTAGCGACCTGCGCTTTCTTTTTCAGATTTGAGTTTTTCAATTTGGTTTTGTTTTGTTCTTGTTTTGTTTCATTCTGGTCGTTCCCGAGTTGCATTTTTGGTATGTGAATGGTGTTATTTCATTTCTTTTTTTTGCTATGTCCCTCTGCCAAAGTGTTCGCCCATTCTTGTTACTATCGGTCGGTAATGGTCTCATTGAGACAGGTCAGGCAAACGCATGTATGGGTGACTTTGGCAAAGGGCACATCACTTGACCGTTCGTTTTGCACATACGCACGCACGTATACTATTACTTGATCACTAGACGCCATCGTATAGATTTGCACTTCACAAGCTATACACACACACAATCACACTTGCACTTCACACTTTCACTCATAGTCGCATTTTAGTTGGAGAAAAAAAAAACGCACTTCACAAGCTATACACACACACAATCACACTTGCACTTCACACTTTCACTCATAGGCACATTTTAGTTGAAAAAAAAACACGCTTCACAAGACCATCCAGATTTGGTTATATTTGTTTTTTTATTTAAGGGTATTTTATTAATTTTATTTTTTTTAAGCTCTTTGCTGCTGGGTAGTTACCTGTTTCTTTGTTTTACTTTCCAACGGTTTTTTTTTTGAACGAAGCACTACTCCCGCGTTAAGGGCACCACCAACGTACGCGCACACGAATGTTAAGGGTTATCACCACTCTTGAAAAGTTTAGACCGGCAGATGACATAGATTTTTCCCATAAGGTTTTTAGTCGGTTGTGGTTTGGTGGTTTTTGTTTTCCCTTATTGCAATTGCAAGTTTTTTTATTAGAATGTTTTTTTTTTCTCGTCGTTGCACCCGAATAATTTATTGGAAACTAGCGCCTGCAAACCGGAATATGCCATCATGCATTTTCGCAATTGTAGCATGCGAAGTTAAGTAGAGGGAGCTGCGTACCAAAAAGGGGGCTCATACACTATCGACTTGTTGGAATAAATGGTTTGCGGCGAGACGTTTTGATAAGTTGGATGGTAGGGTGGTAGTAGGGTTGTTAAGCCCAGAAGGTTTTTGATGCGTTGAGAGATCAGGTTGAAAACTTTTGGCTTTAAGGAAAATATTTAGCGGATAATTCCGAACAAAGGGACGATAATAATGGAATTCGTGAGGAGTGGACGGTCGTTTGGTGCCGTTGATGCTGGCGACATCTACACGATATAAGGGCGTATTCTTTTATTGTGTTTTTTTTGGGGAATGTACAGGGTTGCCGTATCGCTGGTGGCGGTCGTAAACGTATGCACTGAGAGAAAAGTTACTTTCCCTCCCATCCTTTGAACAGTGATGTTCAAAGGATCGTTGGGTTTGTAGTGTACGCTTGGTGTTAGACCGCAGCCCTCTGGATGTCATATTTAAATCTGTAATTAAGCAACCCTGTGTTTAGATTTTGAGTGTGTTGTAGTGGGATGGCTGGGGAAATTTGAGGAAAATGGAGGAAGATATGGTGTGGCGGAGTCTAACGGGCAAGAGGAAGGATGACTAGTGGGTTTGGGTTGAAGTTCGAATTGGCCTTAGACAGGGAAAGATCGCAATGAAAAGATCGGTTACGTAAAACGCGAGTTTGTACGTTGGGAAAATATGAACATTTATTTAAAATAAAGAAAAAGAATGAAGCAAAGACATAAGCAACGAAAGAAATAAAACAGAATTATTAAATCAACAGCGAAAGAAATAAACCAGTAAAATTAAATCGCAAGAAGAAAAAAAAAATACAAAAAAACAAACAATACAGAAAAACTCCAACTTAAAATCAAACATAAAGAAGACAGAAGAAACTGCACAGAAAACTAAATTTAAAAAAAAACTGTGGAAATACAACTAGTGAAATACACTAAAAGCAAACCTGATCAAGGCTGAACATATAAAACTAATAACCAACGTCACGAGTTGTTGAACAAAAAACCAAAAGATTAAAGGTTACTTACCAGCTGGTTGGCGATATCCTGGAAGAAGAAACACCTCGGGAACGGCTGTGGGTCGGAGCATAGCTTGCAGCTTTTGTGGCGCAACACCACCAGTCCTGGTCGGTGTCCAGGTAGAGGGAGGGTTTATAGACGCGGACGGACGGACGCACCTGTATATTATAAAATTATATAGTTTGTAAATTTATTTTCAAATCCGAAAGTAAAATTAATTTAATTTAAACCAAAGCAGAGAAGAATAGCAGGCGACGGCATTTTGGAGAAGAAAAAAATAGAAAGAGAAAGTAGTATAATACCCATAGAAAGGTTGGGTTAGTACCTTCTGATCAAGGGTGAGCGCTCAGGCCTTTATCGTAGGTGTAATCATTAGTATTGCGTGGGGAAAGTGACCCTGTCCTAATCTCTCCAGTATGGCGGTATGCTAAAAGTTTAATTTGCCGGTAATCTAAAAGAAAAAAAAGTAGATAGAAGATTTTTATTGAATTCAATTACAGCAAGATTTGAAAATAAATATATTTCGCCGGACAGAAGGAAAATTGTAAGAAAAAAGTAAGATTATCATAGTTATTAAAGTTTGAAAAGAAAAAGAAATAGAAATTGAAAGCTAGAAAGTATACGGTTAATTTTAAGATATTATCGTAAAGGCACACTTATTAAACTGAATTCATTTGAATTTATTTTTATTTGATCTTTAAGTTTTTCTGTCAATCTGCTTTCAAAAGAAGTATATATTTAATATTAGTTAACATGCAGTGAGAGAGAGTAGTTTTAATAAAATTTATATTTATAATGTGTTTTGAAAAATTTTAAATGTTTGTTTGTCCGTCCAGGATGATGGGCTAAAGTTTTAAGGCAAAAGGGTAAGTGTACACCGCCCCAGCGGGGAGAAAAGGGAAGGTCAGAGAAGGGGCGACCTATAATTGTGCCGAGGATCGCCATGGTAGGGGAGGGCAAGGCAGGCATAAAAACAACAACTTTTATGCCCGAAGGAAGCCGGAAAGAAGTATAAGAGGTGGTGTAATGTCCTAAGCGGTGTCCTTGTCCAATTTTTGTTTTTGTGATTTTCAGGCTGGTTGAATTTATGTTTTTTGTCGTCTGTCTCGGAACGTTAGGGCTGGCAAGAACTGCGCCCCGAACCCTGATGCTAGTCGGAGCTTTAACGCCAGCAGCCAGCGCCCGTCAGCCTATCGTTTCAGCTAACGGACAGAAGGGGTCTCCCGACCTACGAACGTGACAAGAGCCTAAAATATGACAAATTCTCCTATACGATACTTACTTACTCCAAATCGATATTATATTATTACTAGCTGAAAGGGCTGACTTCGTCCTGCCTAAAGAATTATTGACTTCAATGTTATTTTTTTGGGTGGAATGATATTCTCATCGAAGTTAAACAACAACTTTTGAAGTATGATGAAGGATAATATTTTTGTAACGACAGAAATTTATTACAAAGCTTTTAATAAAACGTCTGTAGGAGAACTAAAGGAGTGTACATATGTTAATCAGTGGGTTTTTCTACACGTAAACATGCCCTTCAGCTGAACTGAAATGGAATCTGAAATCAGACGGCAAACGGTGTCGGTATTATTGGAATACATAGTAGCAATACATCGATACCCTTATATTTTCTGGTTAAATTTAATTTAAGAAGGATATCTCAATCATGTATTGCTTCTTAAATCCTGTAATGCGCGATCAAGGGGTTCCAACGATTTTTTATATGTGGGGTTTTCAGAAAATTGCAATTTATTGCGCTACTCTGCAACGCCCAAAAGCGCACTACTGGAGGATGCAGTATTCAACGCAACACGTTTTGCGATCAAACATTTGATAAAATGAACTATATCAAAACCGATGTTATCCGATGCTCTACCTGTAATTGATTTCACATACAATACAGCTCTTAAATAAAGCCATATCAAGTCGAATGGTGCTATAGTCCTCCATCTTTGCGTTTGTATGACAGGTTTGGGCGGGGCAACCCATTTTGAGCTTGATCACGCATATTTGTGTTTATTGCACACCGTATTTTAAATGCATCTTTTTTCCTTTAAAATACGTATACATATCTTAATTGAATCCGCACCAAATTTCATGGTCATTCGCAAAATTAATCTCTAGACATCACATTATAACAAATTACGTTTAACGGGCAGGGCCACGCCTAACGATTTTGTTCTTCGGCCACGCCTAATAATCAAAGCACGGCTGTTATTGACCTAATCATATTGCATCCACTCCTAATTTAAAGTCACTTATTGTATTACCATTTCTGGTAATGGTGTGGAATGGGTGGACCACACCTGAAGAACATCGGTTGAATGCTGTACCATCCTATAAGTTTCAAAATTTATATATATTAGACCGACTCACCGAATAAAGTATCTTTGTTCCACCCCTTGGCTTGTTTTATGATGAAACCCTAAAAATTTCGTGACTAGGGTTAAGATTTAGTGAGCTGGACGGTTTTTAAAAATTTTATTTTTTTGAGTTTTTCAAAGATTTTTGATATTTAGTTAAAGACTATATGCGCAATATTAGTATCATAGGAAAGAGTTTTTAAAGACGCATCCAATGGTATGAAAAACATGCCCACAAATGTCCTTAGCAAGTCCTTTTTTCAGGAAAATGCTGCACAAATATGAATTTTCAAGGTTTTAGTAGCGACATTTTTCTGAATTATACGTCAGATTGACATATATTTATCCTTATTCGATTTAAGTAAACACGTGTTTCAGCTTTTTTCCCTAACATCTTTATTTTAGTGTATACTGCACATCTTTAATACAGACTTCTGATCTCCACGGCAAGACCTATATCGTTAACTAAATAATTCTTCAAGTAAATACAATTGGTTTTCTTGTGACATGGTGTAATTAACAAAAAATATGCCTTGTCTAAATATGGGTTTCGTTTCTCGCGATTTAAATAGCATTTAGTTCAGAAAAATGTCGCTACTAAAAACTTAAAAATCCGTATTTTTATGCAGAATATCGCTGAAAAAGGACTTGTCAGGACATTTGTGGCCAAGTTTTTCATACCGTTGGATGCGTCTTTAAAAACTCTTTCCTATGAGACTAATGTTGCACACATTGTTTTTAGATAAATATCAAAAATCTCTGAAAAACTCAAAAAAAAAATGATTATTTTAAAACGGTCCAGCTCACTGGATCTTAATGCTAGGCACGAAATTTTTTGAGATTCATCATAAAACAAACCAAAGTAAAATTTGGGGGGTGGACAGAAGATACTTTTTGGCCCCATACAAAATGAGTCGCTCTAATATACATACATACATAAATGAAGTATTTGTCAGAGCCTATTAAATATTTCAATATTTAAATCTTCACAATTTAAAATTTTGGATAATTTTTGTATGGGAAAAATCGAAAATTGGCTCATTAAATGGACCAAATGTGTCTAATGCAATGTTTAAATAGCCTATAACCATCTTTGGAAGATTGGCTTTCTAACGATACCGGTTTGTTGTACATCGGTTGGATGGTTTTGAAGTCTATAGCGATCATACGTAGAAACAAATGTTCACTTTTATATATATAGATGGCATGTAACTTGACAAAACGAATGATGCAGAACTTCTTATTTTTGGGGCTACTTTCACGTGCAGTTCTTAGAATTGAGTCCCAAAATCATGAGTTGTACCGTGTATGTTCATACCAAAATATAGTACACAATCCTTCCATATTAACACAATATTTACAAAAAAATCCTCCTTCAACAGATTTTCTTTCCCAGACTTTTTAATATTCTTATAAGGCTTTATAAAATAACATTGATAGACCCATTATACACTATAGTTATTTGATGGTAACAATTCCATGGCATCACATTGACATGAGATACATATTTCTACCGAAATCAAAATAAATACAAAAAAATCTCAACAAACTATCTGAATTGCACTGCAATCCGCAGCTGATATTTATATACGGTAAGTTTCACAAAAAAATATTCAATTGTTATATTGATTCTATGGTTCCAAAAAAAAAAACAACCTTACAATATAACAATTTGTTACTTCCTTTGCCCATAAAAGAGTACTGCAAACAAACAGAATACGGAAGTGAACAAACCCACAACACCTGAAACTACAATAGCGGAAATAAAACTACCAGAAACAACTATCAACACAAAAAAAAGGACTGCAATTCGAATTGAGTTGGACCTAAATTGACAACTTTTCTTTATGCCATAGAAAAGGCAGGAAAACGGGAAATGTCGCTTTAAGCAATAAAATGGTATAATAAATAGCTGAAGTTTGTACATGCAGAAGGTGTGCAAGTGCACGTTTAGTAGACATGGATTTTACATTTTAAATACTTACTTTACATTTGTGTAACGTAAGGACGGAGCTAAGTTAAACATTACACAATAAGACCTGTGACTCACATAGTTCAAGGGTAACATTGTAGGAGCTGTAGGTTTTGTTGGAAATCTGGGGAAATAAAATAAGTTTACATAGGTAATAGAATACAGGTGGGATGATGTGTTGTGAGATTCTAAGTTGTTTTGGTTGAAATTCGAAATTCACCAGCCCATCACAGAATGTTTCTTTTAAGATGCCAAGAAAATATATATATGTTAATTCTTATTCTTTATATGTGTAGCAACAGCAAAAGTTTTTATACACAACAAAATAGATATTTTCGTTCAGTAAATATAATCTGAGTTTAGGAAGTGCAGTTGGCCAAATACATTTGCTCCATTCAGCTCATGTTACATTGATATAATAAGACAGTTCGTTTTTATACATTTTTCAAAAAGTCTTACTTTAAATAGCTAAAATATCTTCCACTGGTCATCGTTAATAATTGTAATACAACATCATGTTTCACTTGCCATTAGATAAAAAGAAAACGTTAATAACCTGTTACAACTTTTTCGCATTTACGGGAAATCCCATTTAAAACTGTGGTATATATATATTGTCTATATAAAAATGGACGTCACGCTTTATGAAACAATAATAATGAACTTCTTTTCTTGTCCTTCTTCTGCTTGGAAACACAGCAAATAAGTAAACTTCTATCTCAAGGTAATAAACTGTAAATATCTTTAAAGTAATGTCACCCCACGAAATATAATTTCCTAGAGCATTACAGTTTTACGCTTGGAATTTTTTTAATCACCAAGCTTTTCTCAAGAATTTTCTTTGTTTACACTTCATCTCAAAAATTAAAATTTTACATAAAATCTAGGGTGGAATTTCCATTTGGGTGTTGTCACCCTCCTTTTTAGTACAATTCAATGTTTTTTTCGTTTGGTTTTCTTTAATTTTTTACTGAACGCACGTAACGTTATTGCATATTGAGCTAACTTGAAAAGGGTTGTGGAATGAAGACTATTGCACTGGAGATGTGCCTCAATAGACGGCTTAGAAATGTACAACATTGGATTGGAAAGAAAAGTTGAGAAACGCAAACATAAATAATTTGTATACCCCCACTTTTAGGGATGATGGTATATATCCCGCTTTCCCAATTAGCGGCCAGAGGGCCGCATGCGGCCCCCAAGTCATTTAGATTTTGGAAAATACGTATGTACATAATTGTAGGAATTAAACTCAATTAAAAAATATTTCCATAATTTCACAATTCTGTCAAATATATAAGATAATCAGTGTTGAAAATCGTGCTATAAGTTCCAATTTCATTAACGGTTAGCCTTCTGCTTCATACACACATGCATACATACATGTATGCATACATTTGCTGATGGCCGCGGCAGATACTTACTTACATACTTAGCTGGTTCTTCATTGCCCTATGGGATTATATAAAGCACGTAGAAAAATATTATAAGCGCTTCGATCTTCTGCGCTTCTTCTCCATTTAGTCACACCAAGTTCTGTAAGGTTCTCAGAAACCTGGTTTTTCCAACGGAGTTTTGGTTGCCCTCTTCTGCGCCGTCCATCGAGTTCATTGTCGAGGACTTTTCGAGCCGCACTTTTATGCGCCTGACCACGTCAATGTCAGTGTACAGCTCATGATTCAAACGACGTCGATACTTGCCCATATATATTACGGAGTATTTTTCACTCGAATACTGCCAGATCCGTCCTTAAGTCGCTTGCTGAGTCCGTAGTAGCATTTATTAGCAAGCAGGATTCTTCTCCGGATTTCGAGGCTGACATTATTTGTTTTGTTGATGGCGAAGCCTCGAAAGATAAAATTATCTACCACCACGCAGTTTTCCAAACGAATAGATTTGTTCACCATTAGACCTATTTCCGCTGATTCCTTCTGTATAACTGCGAAGGCTGCAGTCACATCCTCCAGTTTTCAACCGATGATGTATATGTTATCAGCGTACGCTAGTACCATGTGGGTTTTGTTGAATATCATGCAACTCGTATCCACTTCAGCTTTCCTCATTATCACCTCCATCACTATGTTCAAGAGGTCACACGATAGGTTGTCGCCTTGTTTTAGGCATCGTCTGGTATAGAATGGCTCCGTAAGGTCCTTGCCAATCTTCACTTCGTGCCAGTCAGCGTTATTCCGCAAAGTCATATAAGCTTCGCTGGAATACCAAACTCAGCCATGGCTTCGAGTTATTTCAGCCGTGTCGGGATAAAGAAGTCATCTTAATAGTCGACGAAAAGATGATACGTGTCGATCTATTTCTTTTGGGACTTTTCCAGGATTTGCCGAAGTGTGAATATCCGGTCACATTGATTTACAAGGTATAAAGCCACACTGATAAGGCCCGATCAGGTGAATAACACTGGCTTTAGTCTTTCATATAGCACATTCGATAGGACCTTATATGCGATGGATATAAGGATGATCGCGCGGTTGTTGGAGCACCCTTTTCAGGATGAAATACCCATAACCTGCATTCGGTAAGCCAAACCGTGCGTAGGAGCTGGTGCATGCTCCTTATCAACTCCTCGCCACCTGCCTGAAGAGCTCTGCCGGAAGTTCGTCGGTACCTGCTACTTTATTAATTTTTAGCCGCGATATTGCTCAGCTTACCTCGGCTTGACTTGGTGGTGGGTAATTTAAGCCGTCGTCGATAATTAGCGTGATGCCTTTTTGTGTGCTGCCCTCTAGAACTAGCAGTTGCTGGAAGTGTTCTCTTCGTATATGCAGCACACATCCCCGTCCTTACAGGAGGGAAGCCGTACCGTAGCCCATTACCGTATCCTTTTGCTTTTACTTTCTGTTAAAATTTTCAGCGCAATATGCTGCCACTGTGTATCGGGAACGTCAGTTGGTTGGAGTAGGCAGTGGCTATCTCTGGGGTTTGCAGCTTAGCGATGTCTAGCTTTAAGTGCGTGTTTCGCTCTGCCCAATCTTGTGCGCACTTTGGCTGCAACCAGGTAATGATCCTAGCCAATATTATCTCCACGGATCACAAGCACGTCTATGAGTCTCCCAGAATAATTTTAATGTCGTGGCCAGGGTTGCGGTCGTATGTTTTCTGTAGGCGCTCGTAAAATGCATCTTTAATCTCATAGTCTTTATCCTCCGTAGGGTCATGAGCGCAAATCAGCGTGATGTAGAAATATTTCGTCTTGATGCGGATTACGGCTATTCAATCACTACCAGGATTGAATCGCGGGAAAAGATGTCTGAGTATCTCGTCAACTACAAATCCACATCCAAATTCGTGCTTTTCCGCATGTCAGCCGTAATAGATGTCGCAATTTTTGAGTCGCGGGCATCCTTGTCCTGTTGATCTCATCTCCTTGAGGGCAGCCGTCAGTCGGAAAGTGGCACCCTCTCAATAGAGAGCCCGGACGGTCCAGATTCATATCCTTCAACAATGAATTATGTGTGGATGTGGCGTCTCCCTTATAAAAACTCGTCATGAAACTTTGAAGGAAGACCTCTGTTATGAATGTGCGAAATCGAACCAAAATTAGGGCTGTTCGGAGCGATGAGATTGAAATTTATTTCTTGAGTAAAATTACAGTGAGAACCTCACAATGTTTAGAAGTAAATTTCTACCCAATGGGCTCTACTAGCCGTTCAATAACTTGGTGTACACAGGTGGTGGTGAAAATCTTACATAAATAATTATTTGCAAACAAATATCTGGGAAATGGAGACAGTGAAGGTGAGGAAACTTTGTAATGGGAGTGGCAAACCCAGTATTAATTATACATTTGTTATAATGTCACTACTGCTCAATGAGAGCGTATGATTTGCAACACCTGCACAAAGTAAATATTCATTATCATATAAAAGTATATGACGTATTAATAAACCGACAGCATTCCAAGATTGTGAGAATACCTATATTGCTTATGAAACTGAAACGTTTTGTAGGCCAAAGTAATATATCAGTTATTATTAAATTGTGACGTTACGAAACATTTTATCTATAAATTAGGGAGCAGATCAAAGTTTGCAGAATCGGCTAGTAATTTATAAAAGCGAAATTCTTATTTGATGCTAAATGTAAAAAAATTTATAAAATAGGTCATCTTCAGACTACTAAGTACCCTGTAAACTTATTGTACTATCGGAAATGTGACCTATGCCGCTTGGCTACCTTGTCGCTAGTACGTCAAACATTGCATAATTTTACAATATTATGCTTGTGGGCGGGACTGCATGCGGGAAAACACTGCCATTAATTTGGTTACATTGCAATATAATTCAAAAATTTTTGTTAGAAGAAACAAACAAAAAACATCAAAATTAAGTAACGATTTCCAAATACAATGGTTGCCAGTGTTACCTTAATGGTTTCAGCAATCTTAGCACATACATTCTAAAACTGCTTTAATCCCTAGTAGCCAAAGTAAACAGCAAGACCAGGAAAAAAAAATAATGATTAATGAGCTGCATTATAAAATAACAAATATTACGTTAATAACAAGTACCCAATAATAACAAATAAAAACATTTTGGCAATGTTGAAATTTGTTACTAGAATTGGTAATGGAAATTTATCTGAAGGCACATTTAACGCATGTTTCCTTTCTTTGTCGAGTGAGCGTTATGTAATGGAAACTCGAAATGCTGTTATTGCAAGCAAAAGGTCACAAATGTTGTGAAAGGTCATTACACTATGTGACATTTTTATTTGACAAGGGATAAGATTTTCGTATGTTCACAGCCATCTGATTAAATGTTAAATTTTGACTATACAGGCAAGAACAAAAACAAAATATTACATTTTTGATACAACACTAAAGTTTAATGGTAAGCAATAAATCACAAATAATACTTTT
Organism: Muscina levida; assembly: GCA_964034835.1. NCBI lineage: Eukaryota > Metazoa > Arthropoda > Insecta > Diptera > Muscidae > Muscina > Muscina levida. The sequence continues at coordinate 115,221,746 of OZ035883.1, read as the reverse complement.
ATTGAAAATAAATTGATATTTGGCGCATATGGTCCATTGAAAATTATGTTCCGTGAATTCACATAAGGACATACTTATTGATTTTAAGCATGGTAATATGTGCCAAGATCCGTTTAATGAGCTAGCACATGCCCAGGCTGACAGCCACTGTTAAATTGTTATTTTATTATTTTCGAATTTGTCACAGCATTTTCCATAGTATTTTCCTGAAGAGTAAACTATGTTGCCAGAACATGTGACCGCTTATGGCTCGGCTCTGGTTTCTAAGATTAATATGCTGACCCTTAAAAGTGACATGTTAGGCACCATGTACTGCAAAAGAAACCGAATTGTTTAGAGAGCTAAGAGCAAAACCAGCACAGAAATTTCAGTCAGGTAGACTGACAGATAAATACCATCACCTAATATAAGTTATTGAATTAAGTCTTAAGTTATTGAATTCAATAGATTTTTAATTAAAATAAAATTACTTATGTATTATTTTTTATCTGTATGTAGGGCAAAAACGTAAAACATTAGACCTATTTGTACAGAAAGTACAATTAGGGGCATCACAACATCTCTGATTTTTTTTTTCGTAAATCAACGTTCAATGATCGCTTACCTTAGTAAAATTTGTTTGAATTCAGTGTACATACAAAAATGATTTGTAGTTAACAGGGGAAATATCGGTTATTTATATGGGAGCTAACAGAAGGGGTGTGCCAAACAGTAAGGGTTTCTGAGGCATTGCCTCCTAATACAAGATAAATTAACTGACCAAATTCGATAATCCCCAAGGTGCCGGTTTAGAAGTTACGTGAGAATATTTATTTTCCAAACAAGGTTATTTTGTATGGGAGGTACCAGAAGGGTTGAACCGATGCAGTCCATGTTCATTCCTGAGTCCAATTTTCATAAGCGAACATCATACGCAAAATTCGAGTGAATTCAGTGTATTTACAAAAAAGATATGTATGAGAGACTATGGAGGTTGGTTCTGTCATGTGTATGGGAGGTACCAGAACAGGTGTGTCAAATAAATATGTATTTTCCAAACAAGGTAATTTTGTATGGGAGGTACCACAAGGGTGGAACCGATACAGTCCATGTTCATTCCTGAGTCCAATTTTCATAAACGAACATCTTACGCAAAATTTGAGTGAATTCAGTTTACTTAAAAAAAAAGATATGTATGTGAAACTATGAGGGTAAATGCGGTCATTTGTATGGGAGCTACCAGAAGGGGTGTGGCAAAGGTTTCGGTTTTCTTGGGGTTTGTCTAATTTTGCAAGATAAATAAACTGGACAAATATAAATATCCTCCGGTCATCGGTTTGGAAGTTATGAAAGGAATAATTACTACCCAAAAATAGGTAATTTTGTAGGGGAGGTACCAGAAGGGGTGGGACTATACTGCCCATTTACAATCCCATTATTTCGTTTCGAAAAATATTAATACTGGTATATTTTCATTCTGATCCGTGATATCATTTGTCGTATCAAATGATATATACCCTCATCCCAAAGGGTGATGGTATAAAAACTGGACCAATAGATAAGTCAACTTAAATGTTAGTTTACATATTTACAATAAGTCAAGTACAGGGACAGAGGTGAAGCCCGAAAGTTCTACCAAAATTTAAAGTCAAAGGTTTTGAAATAGGGATCTCCACGTATAGGGAGAGAAATAGAAACATGGTCAGGAATATGCAGAGTGTGTTGCAGATATAGGGGAAATATTTGTGAACTGTACTCGTTCCCGAAGGCAGCACAACTGGCGAAATCACGCCAATCATCGCCGAAGTATTACATTGCCCATCACCGATTCGTTTGAAAAAGCCAAAGCGTGTTCGATGATTGTAATCTGGGCGTTGCACGTCCTGTGCTTCAGGAAAGAGATCCAAGTTGTGTACCAATTAACAAGGTAGCAGCCTTTTACCTATTACTCACAATGTTACTCACTAAAGCCAATCTTAGCAAACCTGATTGGAATTTATCAGCTTGGCTTTATTCCTATTAAATCCACAACCAACCTGTTATTCACACTACGACTAATCCTGGACAAGACCCGGGAAATGCAGATCGATTACTATCATCTGTTTATCTATTTCATTCCGATATGACAGAAACTACTAGATACTGTAGTTAAGTTTCGTATCCCGGTGAAGCTAATTCGGGATACCATTGAATGACACAAAGCTTTTAGAGAAAAGAGGCAAAAATCTGGCACATCTATTTTCTGCCAAGTAATGTTTTAGACAAGGCGATAGTCTGTCATGAGATCTCTTTAATATCTTAATGGAGCTGATCATGCGGAAAGCCGCACTATACAAGCTGATACCATGTTTAATAAAAGTTGCATTCTGTTCTCGCCGATGATATAGATGTCATAGGCGGAGTATTGCGGGATGTTACTGCTGCGTTTTCAAGCATTGAGAAGCAGTTGGCATGAGTGGGTCCGTTGATAAATGAGGATAAACCTAAGTTATTTGATTCAACCAAGAAAGAGTCTTATCGTTTGTACCGTTCAAGGAAGATAAGATCATCTGATCACCTGATCGTTGAAAACTATATCATTGAAATATCGGATGATCTTATCTGCCTTGGCTTTGCCGTAACCAAAAATAATAATGTCAGTATGAAAATCAAGAAAGTATGAAAATTAAACTGCTTCCACTATGCGCTAAGCAAGAGATTTAACGGCAACGCCCTGTCTAGAAAACAAAGATCCAACTCTACCAGAATCCGGGCAACTAAAAATCCGGGCAACTGTTGACAGATGAATATTTGTTGTTCCTGCCAAGTAATAAGGAGAAGAATAAGTCAATAGTAAATGCAGGATAGAAACATTTCGTTGAAACCGTATTTAAGGTCTCATCATGAAAATTCAAAAATTAAATTTGCGTTAGTGCCGGCCGTGGCATGATGTTTAGAACACGCGACTGTCATGCTGGGAATCAATTGGTACAATTCCTGTCTAAATCATCTACATTTTTTTTTCATCGGCGGTCCCCTCGATGTTGTTGACAGCAACTTCGCAGTAAAGTGTCGAATCAATCGGCAAGTCTAGTAAAAGCTTCTCAAATAACTGACGTTGGAATTCGTGTATAAACAAGTAGTTTGTTGTGAGTCTAAAGTAGAAAGAGTGTCAATTTACAACATCATCCCATACATCATTTATGGGGTAAAAAGGAAAATTAAGTTTTTTTTTAAATTTATTTCGATATATTCAATAATCTTTGGTGATACCGGCATACCGGAAGTTATGTTTACATCAATAAATGCAAATTATTTGGATGTTAATAACGTTGCTCTACCTATGAATGTAATCATATTAACATAAGTATGATACACCTTTGCATAGTATTCCTATAATCATACTATCATAACGTCTATACTATCTTTCAGACACAAAAGAATATCTTTATGGCAAACCTGAAGCAAAAGCTCCAATAAGTTCGTACTAAACCCCATTATCTGCTTTAAACCTTATTCATTGTTCCTCATAAGTACAATAGCCATAATTTTAATAACCTTCCAATAATGTGCCATTACACTCACCTGTACCTTTTCAATTTTACACCATTCCACTTCTTTTGTTCCATTTTCGAGCATTGGAAAAGCAATTTATTATGTATTCTTCCTTGCCGCGGGGGAGGAAGATTACTTAAAAGTGCTTATTTCCAAGGTTTCTTTTATTGACACAACAATTAATCATCTTCAAAATTTTCCACAACATTTTCTATTGTAAGTTTTTCACACGTTTAAGGCATTATGATGGAAAAATGAAAATACAATTAATTATATGCAAACTTTCAAGATAATTAATATAAAGTATCAATTAAAATGTGCTTCAGCTAGCTCATGTTTACCTATCTTAATTGCTGAAACTTATTCGCTTGAGTGATATTTTGGGTTAGATGTTTGTTAAAAACGTTATTGTTATTGATAGAAAAAATTAAATTAGAATGTGGGGGGTTGATGTTGTAAAATCTAAGGTTATCAACACTTTCTAATGGTTGTGGCCTGATATCACAACAGGCACGTCGGCCAAATATTAACAAATTAATACTATAAAGGAAAAACTCATGACGTACATTTAAGGTCTTTAGGGTCACCTGACATGAAATGTACCCAACTTTGGGGTAATACATACAAGTTTTGAGGCCAAAAAAATTGTAATGTACAAAAACGCTTTTTTGAATTTCGACGGCTTTTTACAACGTACTGTTTTGTGTACGTTTTTATCGAAAATGTTATAATAATTAAAAGATAGAAGATATGTCGATTCTAGTCAGACAAATATATCAAAAACTTGACCTGATTCAATACTATACTTCAGATTCATTTTCCACGAACTAAAAACATAAAGTAATCATAGTCTGTTCTAGATTTGAATTTGTGTGCTGTATAATCAGTTTCTGTGTAATCAGTGGCATACAAAATTCCGTTTATATTTGAATCAGTAGGTGCGTAGAGCAGCCACTGTTGTTTGAGACGTAAAGGCTTACTAAGTGCCAGAGATGGTTTGTCTGAAACTGAGAAGTAGGCGACATACATCTGCAACGTATGTGACATATATTTGCAACGTACATATGTGATATACGTATACAATGTCGTCAACCTAACGTAGCTAAATAAACCCTATCATGAATAAGAAATAATATGGAAACTAGCTGACCCGGCAAACGTTGTTCTACCATACAACTTCGGACTCGGCGAACTTCGTCTCGCTTCATATAAGCTCCAGAGTAATATTAAAACACATATAGTTCAAATTTAAATGTAAGTTATTTGAATTTAATCGAAATCTGTGAAGAGCGCTAAACAAACAATTAAGACAGTGCCACCACGCGAAAAACTGAGAAATTCGAGGTTGATCCCACAAACTTCCAATGATTGACCTTGCGATTTATTAATTGTCATCGCAAAAGCCAATCGAATGGGGAATTGAATTCGCTAGAATTAGAAGGGATAATCGGTTAGAATAATAGAAATTCGTGGGATATAGACTTCCTCACCTTTGAAAAAATTTGACGGGATCGTCATCAATCCAGTTGAAACATCAACAGGAATTTGACCCTTACAAAACGCCAGTAGATATTTTGAAAATGCAGTAGATGATGGGTCGTTTTGCAATATGACTCTCATGCTCTTAGTTAATTTAAACTCCTTGTCATTCCGCCACAAAGGCATTAATTTCATCAGCAGCAGTAGATTTTGGGATGGTGGGAAGCGTTTGACGAAAATCTTCAGACAGAAATACCATAGCCCCACCAAATTGTTTCGAATCACCTCATAAATCCTTCATCTTTCGGTCAACTGCCTCCAAAGCTCGTTGATCCGCTATCGTGCATTCATCCCAAATGATGATTTTGCATTCTCGCAACAATTTCGCTGTCGCCGAACTTCTGGATATTGTGCCCAATGGCTTGTTAACTGTGAGAAGATTCATCGGCAGCTTCAAAGCGGAGTGTGCAGTTCGACCGCCTTTCTTATATGTTAAGTTAAAATATCCTAAATCTACTAAATCATGTATTCGAAAACCGAATTGTTGGAAAATCTATTTTTAAATAAACCGGAAACCAGTTTTCTGAAAACTTCAAGTATTTGAACACTATAATTGTATACAATGCAGAAAATTTTGCAATTGTTTGACTATTTCGTGTTTTATCGAAGTAAAAATTGCACAACGTTGATCTAGTTCTATTACCGAATCACCAACGAAATAGATTTGAAGGAACTTATGATCTTCGTTTGGTGGTGGTAACAAAGCGCCAGCTCGATGATGAATCTGAATGTGTGGAAGAAATTTCTAGGAAAATGGGAGGAATTGTTTTTAATAATAACACTGACACAAAATCAAACTTATTCGAAAACACTCGAACGTTGGGCAAAACCTTAACTCAGTATACACTTTGCTTAAGATATTCCTAGAATATTTAATTTCATTAAATATTATGTCTTCGTTTCTTTTTTTAAGCAACGAAAAGAAATAAAATGTTTTTGCGACCTATTTTAAAAAAGTGAAAAAAATATTATTCACTGAGGGATTTACTCAGATCCAGTAATACTATCTGAACTGCATAACTACGTTCGTGCGTTTTTTTTCACTGTTCCACTGTGTAATGAGACGCCATTACCTTTTAACTCGGATTGTTGCCGGTTTGATCAACAACGTCGGCTCCGAATGACGGCATTTGAAAGCATCCTTCATATTTTTGTGTATTTGCCAGGAAATGTTTTGATTAGATTTTATTTCCATAGAGAAAGGAATATGTTACAATGGCACTGGCGGATGAGTCAAAAAGGCAATTTCACTTTGCCACCAGCACAGCACAGGCCGGCAGTTTCCGATTGTAACTTCAATGCACTGCAATGCTGGCATACGACGGACAATGAGCCGATATCAACGCAGCAAAGATCTTTGTAGGCGATTGTGGAATCGTATTCAAAAGCAGTGCGATTCAAGTCAATATTTACGACTGGTCTTCTTCTACATATTAAAATTTTGTCGAATTTGAGGTGGTCATTGTGCAGCGCGAAACTGTGCAATATGGGCACGTCTCCATTCATTTTTTTGGCACGTTTCTTTTGCGTTTGATTATTACGGACGTTCTGACTAATTATTGCACGACGCGTAGGTCGTCCAAAGTTTGATTGTTTAATAGGAGGCATTAATCTAGTAAATAACTCTTTTTTTTCCTATTCGAAAAATCCAAATTTGTCAAATTTTTTCCGAGTTTTCCACCAAGAATTTGTCTGTTTTTCCATTCGGAAAGTGATGTCGGAATAATTATTACATCGTCCAAAACTATCAATTCATACGACAAAAAGCTATATTTCGTCGAAAAAAAAATTAAACATTTTCGAATTTTTCCAGAATTTTCCGGATTTTCCAACAAATTATTTTTATTTTTCCATTCGAATAATCATTCGTAACAATAGCACAAAATTCCATACAAAAAAGCAATTTTCCGGCTTTTCCGGAGGATTTCCCCATAATTTTCTTTTACATAAACCTTCTCCTGGCAATTACGAACAACTGAAAAAAAATTTCAGCAAAATCGGTCCAGCCGTTCTCAATTGATGAATTACTATACATTTTTGCCAACATTTTTATATACATATATAGATTTTGATTATCATATTAACCTATGCCAAGATATGTTGGATTATTCGAATAATCCATTAATTATACCATCACCATACGGGTAGGAGGGTATATGTCAAAAGTCACTTTAGACGCTAGTTTTCTTTGAACGAAATTCGATTCATGACTTTTAAAGTCGTTTGATCTATGTCCGTCTGTCTGTATGGCTGTCCGGCTGGTACGCATGATAACTTTCAAAAGATGCAACTAAATGTTTTGAAATTTTGCACGAGTTAATATTATCCTACTTTACTACTTACGGTATTGTAAATGGGTTACATGGCCAAGCCCCTTCTGGTACCTCCCATACAAATATATCATTCCGCCCACTTTAGAAATCGTATTTTAATATTGACACACTCAACGCGATAGTACCCAAATTCTGTATTTAGTAAAGCTATAACAGAATGTAGTTTTCGAAAAAAATTTGAAGTCTAGCCACGCCCCTTCTCGTACCTACCATACCCATCTGGTACAGCTCACTTTAGAAATCGAGTAATAATATCAATACACCAAAGGCGATCGTGTCCAATTTCTGTATTTTGTTAAGCCACAATAGGATAGAGTTTTGCAAGTCTAGCCATGGAACATTTTTATGAATGTGAACCAATTTCTTTCATATGAAAACAAATTCGAGTCATCATATCCTCATATCCTCATTTTCAATTTTCAAAATTGACTCGGTTAGACGAGAGAAGTCTGTTAAAAGAATGCAAGCTATGCTTTTCTCCTCACTATTAATGAGCAATACAAATTTAAGATTTTGTGATATTTGAGACGTTTCGTGACGTTAACACGGTCTAGCTTATTAAATGTGCAAATTTAAATTATCTTTACATCCAATGAATGAAACCGATATAAGAAATGCAGATCACGACGACAGAATGCGACTGCCGTATGATAGTCGCGTACTCTAAACACCATATCACGGCCGTTCCCAATAACTTTAAACCACATTCTTTATCCTTAACAAACTTAAATACTTCAGGAGCTAGATTCCCCAACACTTGCTTTTCCCTGGCAAAGCACACATCCATCTTACTGGGCATACACTAACTTACTTAAGTGGCCTATTACAACTTACGAACATGGTTCATTAATTTGAGGCCGGAAGTATTAAAGAATTCCACACGCTTCGGTCTTCTGCGTGCGTTTTCCAGTTAGTCCTACCAGATGGTGGCACGTCGCCAACCACTTGTTCTTTCCAACGAAGTTTGGGTCTTCCTGCGCAATGCCGTCCTTCAGGTTCGCCTACAAACACTTTTCTCGCAGGAGCATTTACATCCATCCTGGCAGCATGTCTCAACCATCGTAATCTTTCCATTCTGACTTAGTCGGGAGTGTGATGCAAGGTAAAGCTTCTGATCGGTTTAACTTTGCAAACCCAGAGTGATCCTTGCCAATTGCACTTTGTGGCGCCTGAAAACGTGCCTTTGACACCCGTCAGAGCACGGCTAACTGTGGGAGGCAAAACCTAAAACCCAGGAACGTCGGCTCAGAGTTAGCGGTACTCTGGTCAGCGTCTGACCCAGAATAGGCGGCTGTATTAAAATACTGGCAGGAGGAAAAATGTGCGACTTGGTGCGCTGGGCATGCAATCCGCCACTGACGTTTGAACTATTGCAATGAAAAGAAGTAAGAAAATAATAAAATGAATTAAGGACCATGATTTGAGGATATGCACCTGTAATGTTAGAACACTGTATAGACCGGGTGGCTCCATCCAACTGGTGGGAGTCTTTGAAGAATACAAGGCTGACATAACCGCTTTACAGGGAATCCGTTGGATGGGACACGGGTGCTCGCACATGAAGACGTGCGACATCTACTATAGTGGTCATGCGGACATGCACGAGTTTGGATATGGATTTGTGGTTGGGTAGAGACTGCGACACCTAGTTTCAAGGTTCAACCCGGTGTGTAAGTGTATAGCAACCATAAGAATCAAAACAAAGGACAAAAACGTGTTCTACGAGATCCTAGAAAATGTATATGACCGTAGTCCGAGCCATGACATCAAAAATTTACTAGACGATTTTAATGCTCAAATAGCCAGGGAGCACGCATTTGAGCCAACCATCGGAGAATTCAGTCTGCACGACGAAACGTCAAACAATGGCAGCACTAGATTTGACCATAAAAATATTCATAAGGTAATATGGTTATCTTCAGATCAATTGACGAGGAATCAGATTGATCACGTGGTAGTCGATTGAAGGCTCGCATCGAGCGTTCTGGACGTACGAGTGATCAAGGGTGCGAACATTGACGCCGATCACTACCTTACCACAGTTAAGGTACGCACAAGGCAAAACATGACGAAAAACGTACGTAACCAGGCACAACGCAACTGCTACGGAATGTTCCAACTCCTGATAATATTACATCGAAGTGGCAATATATAGCCGACTCCATAGAACGGACTGCGAGAAGCGTACTTGGGTACTCAAAGCCGTCTAAAGAAGATGCCTGGTACGATGATGAATATCGCAATGCCACGAGTGAGACGGATGCAGCCAATGACAACGCGAGTTGTTCGTGAACGGCACAGTGAGATGTCACCCAAGGTCTACCCTTTTCTGATAAATCTCAAACAAAATTACCTACTTTTGGAAAATAACGGCCATATTCATAAAATATTTCTAAAGTAGGTATGAAGCGTTCTCTAGCTAAAGTATTCTTTAGCTCTAATAAACCTTTAATAAGAAATTGTATTCATAAACGTTTTTTATCAGTACTTTAGCTTTATGTGTCCAGGTGGCAACGCCGACTGTTGTTGGTCGTTAATGATGTACAAAAACAGCTTTATAATCGAATACAAAAGCTTTATAATCGGATACCAAATATGTATTTCCACTTATAATAACTATGAACATTATTGTAGCACAATATTTCATTGACTACGATTCTCTAGTTGATAAGAAAGACGTTAAAGTAAAAATTATATTAAAATATTTGATTTTCTTTTCCTCATGTTAAAATTATAATCGGATACCGATTACATTGTTTCCTTGTTTTGATTGTTTATACAACACGAATATTATTTCATTATTTACAAATTATTTTTGAAGAATTTTGGAGAACTATTTTTCAAAATGGTATTCATGAATGAAAAGTGTCTATTTAGATACTTTTCTATGTGCGCAATGATTAAGAAGAAAATTTCCTACACAATGAATGCATGCAACAACTCTTTTCAATAGGAAAAATGCCGAAAAACTCAAAATAAAGATCTCAAATTCATAAATATGCAATAAATTCTACAAACGTCAAGTTATAGCACGCTTAAAGTAGAGACAACCCTACTTTAACTTATTGAAGATGTGAATCGTTTATGAATATATTTTTCTCGAAATTTACTTAAAAATGGTTTATAAACCTCTAATAAGTTTTTATGAATAAGGCCGTAAGTATTTTTCCCAAAACTTTTAAACGGACTACTGGAGAATATTTTAATTTGGTCAGTTTAATTACAATAGGAAAAACCTTCGAAAACCAAAAACTCTTAAGAAATGACCGAAATCACCGTTATAGTTTTACAAGCATATTTAGTGAATACTGTTTTAAGAAAATCGTAATATTTTAGAGGTGTCACAGATAACTAACTCACCGCTGCAATTCACATTGGATATTTACTTGCAATCGTTACTTCTCCAGATACTGTTTAAACCAAAACCAGCAAAATTGTTGCACAATCAAGAACTATCGAATTATAAAACCAGATGAAAAGTTAGATGCTATGCACTTTTTGTTAAAAGTTTTTCATCTACTTATCCGTGTTATTTAAAACCTACTGAAAAAAAAACTCATTTCTCTTCTTTCACTAACTGTAAACTTGTTTGTAGAAATTTCTATAGCCTTCTGTAAGCGACAACACACCTTTGAACGCATGTTCAAACGACGGGGCATTCAAACTTGTGATAGTGATGAAGCAATGAAAAACACACCAGGATAACGAAAAAGAAAATGTAACAAATATTTTATTCTGTAACACTAAATTACATTGAAGGAGAATTTGTGTGCAAAGTTTATATCAGCAATGGCGAAAAAAAAATACTGACAGATAAATTTGTTGGCAAAAAAGGGAAGAAAGAATAAATAAAGTGCAGAGAGCAGTCCAGTTTTAAGTAGTTCTTTACTTACTTTATTGAGGTACATTTTGTGAATTTTTTTTTTTGGCATTAACTATTAATGCTTTGCAAAACCTATTCAAAAGGAAGGCCAAGAAAACTAGCAAGCGATATCCATTAATGTTGTCAATAACGATTTTAGCGATGAATAAGTAATTCCTAATGGACATGTCAGAGGTAAAGGGATCGACCACTTAAATATACCAGCTAATTTATGTGCTTTGAAGAAAAGAAGGATATTTTATGCATGGATTTAATAAATAATTATGCGTAGTAAAAATCTTTTTTTGTTGGTTTAGAGAAACTCAAATACCACTAGAGAAAATTATTAGCTAGAGAATGTTATTAGTTTTCATGGTTCATCTTTATATTAATAATATTGCTTTATTTTGTTTAAATTTAATTCAATTATACCCTCGCCCTACGGGTAGGCGAGTGTAACACATAGAAGGAGTCAGTTTAGACCCTAAGTTTTGTTGAATCAAATTCAATTCATGACTTCTTAAGTACTAAGTATGGGCCATTTTGTTTGTATGTCCGGCTGGTTCGCACGATAACTTTAGAAAGCCGCAACGCTATCAAAAACACTGAAAGTATAGCCACGCGTCTTTTGGTTCCTCTCTTACAAATATACCATTCCGCCCACTTTAGAAATCGAGTAATATGGATAAAGTTTTGGTGAAAAAAATTTGAAGTCTAGCCACGCCTCTTCCGAAACCTTCCATACAAATGTACCCTTCTGACAGCTTTAGATATCGAGTAATAACGTCAATTTCTGTACTGGTTTTACATAAAATTAATTTATTTCGCTCTGTCAATATATTGTTGAGAGTTGCGTTACCTACAGTCGTATTTATCCTGCATATTTTGTGTATATAATGGAAGCTTTGTCAAACTATTGATTGTTTTTGTTAAGACATTCTTTAAACAATTTATTTTTTGACTGAATTCTGTAGAAAACCTACCTTTGTATATTTCATTTATTATATTGCTACAGCTTTCACAATTGCGTATCGCTTTCCCATTTTCTGCTACAAGCATTTAAAACTTTGAATATTCACTATAAGTTTTGCTTATTCAATACAAATTTAAGTTATGTGACGTCGTTTTAAACTCATCGTAGCTGATGCCTACAGATAATGATGCAAGAGGTGTAAATAATGCTCGCACACCATTATTCAGCTTAATCTAATAATAATGATTAACGGTCGATCTTATTTATGATTCTCGACAAAGGACAACCCGGCGTGTTTATAAGCCACAAGAGATGGGCCATAAATAAAAATAAGGTGACCATATCTAATGGTATCAACAGGCAAACAAAGTATAATGTTTTATAACGAAATACCTAGCTAATGCAAACGGTATAAACATTATTGTTTCCTCTGCAACTTTCAATGATCTTATATATTTGCCACCTGGTCACTTAGTTTGCCGAGTCTTCTCTATGAAAACACGCACGTTGACTTTATGAAAATTTATGATTTTAATGTGAACGCGAAATATGAAACTGGCGTATCTGCAAAAGTGCTTAATTGATATTGAATGACCGTAAAGACTCTGCTGTGAAATGCTTTAATACATTACACAACGAATCAATGAATTTTCCACCAATAGCCCAAAATCATAATACATTTGTTAAAGGCTCCATAATATAATCTGACATTGCCAATTGCTTGGAGAAACACTGAAAGCCGACAAGCCTGATACCCAAACCCATGTTAAACTACACAAGAAGTGCCAAAAACAACGCAAAACCCTTAATATGATTAAGAAGATGATTGGCTTTATCAGTGGCAGATGAATCTACAATATCCATGAGGCGGAAAAAACCCCAATAACCAAACATTTATATTTATGAAATAATGGAAGACAAAAAGAAATACAGCGCAAAAGAGACGGAAATTCCCAAATGTAAAGCTACGTGAATGTACACTTTGGGGCTAAAGAGAGCGGAACACAGTGGTGTGTGTGGAGTTTAAAAAGTCATTAATGCTCTCTGGCCTATCTAAACC